>CACRXP010001247.1:1781-79396 GCA_902702965.1 Spirometra erinaceieuropaei
CTCTACATAAACGTTCTCACATCAGAATTATCCCTAGTATCTTAGAAGATCCCCGTGTATGAAGCAATCGGCTGGATTCTACAAGGTCAGTTTACTTACAGTGCGTATCTCAAATTCAAATACACATTTTGATTCTATGAAAGTAGTCGCAGAAATATCTTCCATATTACAAAAAGATTCTGTTCACACGCTAACTGTGGCTTCTAAGCAAAAGCTGGAAATTGGAGACACCGAACTAATTAATTTGGCGGCTTATTGCTAATCCGATAATTGGGACTACAACTCTGCAGTTGTTCCACGCCTGTGAAATTTCCCTTAATCTAAAATCCTCCAATTTTAGCCTACATATGTTCTTGCGCAGTTCTTAGGCACATGGACACAGTACAGTATTTTTTAAAAACTTTCAACTGGCTAAATAATTTATATTCGTTACGGTACGCCTGTCTTTGAAGAACTGGTTCTTAGGCAAGTAGCCCCTTACATGTAGTTAATTGTAGGTTTTATTTTTCTGATATAACATGAAACATGAAAAGGAGCATTGTAAATACAGTCGTAGTATTAGGAAGGCGATGTTAACTGATGGTGTTAGCAGAAAAAAAAGCATATGTTGACTAACGGGAGCAAACTCCATCCTCAGGCGAATTTCCTACAAGGCGAAATAAAAGAGCCTTGTTTGATTTTGTGCGTGTGCAACCATTTTAATTGCTCTATATTTTGCTCATAGAGTGTAATAATGCGGTTAGACCACGAGACAGTTCGGCATCCCCGTCTAATTTCCAAAATATCCTCAGAAGGTGTCAGAATAAGGTAAATCGTTGTGTCTCAGTAAATCCCTTTATTTAAAAAAAGTGGCCTAAATATACTAGGTCGATTTTGTGGCTGTAAGTCTTTATACGTCAGTCGGCGCTAAATGACTGTCGAATTAGACTATGAAGCGGACCATGATGAATCAAGATACGGTGTATTTAGATTACTCGTCTGCATAGAACATTTAAAAAGGTTACTGGCATATTTTACAGCAGTTTGCCCACACATGTGTATTTTTGCGTTGGCAAAAGAAGTGGCAACATTTGAGAGACCCAACTGAACTAGATTTATCCTAGGCTTTTATGAATGATTGCACTAATCACAAGCAGTGCGAATGCTTTCCCGGGATATTCGAATTTATGCCCTAATTAGTGGAAAATCAGATGCATGATTACAACGCAAATCCAATCGATTTCTAAATAAAGAAACAAAGAAATATTCTCAGATTAATCATTTTAAAATCAGGCATAATTTCGGCAGCAGGCATCTCACCGGTGTGTGTCCAATTTACGAAAACCGAGACAAAGGATTCGTCCAAATGCCATTCGTACGTTTCCCACTCATACTCGCTTTTGTTGAATTTTCCATTAAACCAGACTTCTTTGTTCTCATTCTGGAACGTTACTTCTTAAATTGTATCCGACAGTAATGAGATGGTTATGATGAACAGTGCAAAACAAATACATTTACTATATAAGAGGATGAATTCATTTAGGCACTGTTATTCGAAGCCGAGTCAACAGCGTTTTGTGACATAAAGAAAGGCTGTGGACCTTGACGCAGTTAAGCGATTTTTTGTTTCAGCCAACTAATGATAAAACTGGCATCACCTCCTCGTGGTTCACAATGCATCATTCGGTTTGACTTATGTGTGTCTCCTAGAAGACCTCACAGGCAGTCGCACATGAAAAAGGATAAATTATCCGGAAATGGTGACTCGAGTGGTTACTTGTGACTCTTAAGTTTTTATAAGCTGGTCACATTCACTAGCTAAATCGGTATAAATTCAATCATTTAGGTCAGCTCTCATAAGGGCTTCTTACGGGGTTTTGAGAATGTCCAGTCATCGCCAATAATCTCCGAGCACTACATCCGGTATATTTTATTCTAACTAATAAACTTCTCAGTCAAGGTTCGATTTCCTGTTTTATTTGCCTCGTATAAAAACAATACTACAATTGGTCAAAATCATGCGAGTAAATTTACAGCTAACAGGTAAGCAGTTATCCTCCATTACACGACTAATAATAATATCATTTGCTTCCGGGAACGTAACCAAAAATGCAAAATGATCCTTTTAATTTATCTGTTAGATTCGATTTTTACGGCATGCCAGATGCGATTCTCAGAACGGCGTGTCCTTGCTGCTGGATACTGTGACTGTCTGAATAAACCATACGCTGCCCCTTCATAAACATAGACTCAAAGCATTTTAAGGGGAGATGATAGGAGACTTCATTTGACCGCCCTTGCAACACTTTTCGCTCCCATTTTGGACAGTACTGGGAACACATGGCAATTGTAGATGAGATTAAAGTATTCACCTCAAAAGTGTGAGCGAAATACGGTTGCTGGAGGTAGACACCCAGAAATTCTTGGGGGTATCTTGGTTACGGTTTCGCTTAAAACGTCGTTCTGATGCTCCAAGTTAGCCAATTCCGCGATGTCAACCCTTTACATTGTAAAGCGGGCTTTCTCTCCGTAAACGAGGACTGTTTCGCTAGAGTCGTTAGGGGGTTTGTGCAGCCACAGTTAGAGTTCTCTATTTTAGCGTGCAAACCGTGAACCGCTGAAGACCTCGGCATCCTGAAGAAAGTTCAAAGGCAGCCAACCAAACTCTTCAGTGGACAGGACTCTATTCCCTACGAAAGACGGTTATCCAATCTCCGTCATTTTAGTCTGAGGCACAGACAGTTAAGAGGCGACTTGATACAAACATACCGTATTATGCGCAGCCAGGACTGCTGTCTCGTACCTGCTGACTTCTTTGAGTTAGCAACCACAGCGAACCTCCGAGGTCAACCACTCAACCTAAGTATGACTGGCGCCAGGCTGGCCACACGAAAGTTATTCTTTTCCAACAGAGTGGTCGAAACTTGGAATGCTCTGCCTGCAGACATTAACATGTCAACATCCGTCGAGGTTTTTAAGCGAAAGCTGGATCGCTATACCACCACACATCACATTGTTACCCGACAGATACCGTCTTAGCGGTCCGTTTTAACAGTTTACTAGTGCTGTAATATTACTCACTGCATTTCAGTAACGTCTAGTTTTGTTGATTAGTGTCCCGCGTCCTTTGAATGTGAATATTGACATTTGCTTCGTCTCCCCCGATAACTGAGATCGGCACAATTATTCGTGAGCTGACTAGTGTAAAGCACATTTATTAATGATAGTGTTTTACTACTTGGAAAAATGCGTTTATCTCCTCGGTTTCAGAAGGGTGTCTGTAGCAGTTTGATGTTTCCTTTGTCCATTTTTTCATATAATTCGCTTCCTTGTAAGAAACAGGGAGTTCTCTCAAATAAACTGAACTGAACTGGACTGAAAACTTGAGAATAGTCACTTTTTATTTTGGATTGCGTCAGAGTAGTAAATATACTCAAGGCGAGTAATATTGTGTCATTTCGCACGATGCTCTCATTTTTTTTCAAGAAACATATTCAGCGTCATCAAAATGCTTGACATACTACATCTTCTCTCATCCGCATAAAACGTTTACTGTACACGACAACAGACAGGAGGGTACGTTAAACCAACAATTAAGTATTTTCATCAGAAGATATCATGGAGGCTTTGGTAAGCTGAGTTTAAATAAAACAGTTTATGGAAATGCCACAGCGTTCTATTTATTTAGGAATGGAAATTTTTAGTTTTCAGCACGAAAAAACACTGGGGTAGGAGTGAAAGGTACCATATTTGCTCTAGATTTATGCATGAAATTTTAAATAGCCAAAATAACAACAGTTTTGACTGTCAGAAGAAGAAGAAGAAGAAGAAGAAGAAGACGAAGAGGCGTTCACCGGAACGGGTTTACTGGAAGTCTGACGTTTCGAATATTTGGTTCGTTTACCCATCTTCAGATACTGGGAAGTCCCGCGCACGAGTCCTCTTATAATGGCACCCTTTGTTCAATGCGTGGCCCGTCAACGCCGCCTGTGTGGCTGCTGTCACCGTGACCTGAATCGCCCCCGTTGGTCGCGGAGATGACTGACGGCCCCGATTGTCGCGCGCCTTGACTATCCCCCGCTAAGAAGTTTCGTAAAGTCAGATAGGGGGGAGGCAAATTGATGTGTCGGTTGACAGAGCAGTCGGTAGAAATCCAGGCTTCTTGCACTTGCCTTTCTGTATGATCACCGCCACGGACCACAATCTCAACGGCGTCAAAGTTGAAGATGTGTCCCATTTGCGCGGCATGGGTTGCTACCTCCGACTTTGGGTCCCACCTTCGCACGGCCAACTTATGCTCGTGCATTCGCGCTTGCAATCGCCAAAAGATCCGATCCCCCAGCAAGATATGCCGGTCGTTGTCTACCGACTTCAATGCGGCTGCGGAAGGTGCAACTACGTCAGCGAAACCGGCCGACGGCTGAAACCGCGAATGCACGAGCATAAGTTGGTCGTGCGAATGTTGGACCCAAAGTCGGAGGTAGCAACCCGTGCCGCGCGAATGGGACGCATCTTCAATTTTCACGTCGTTGAAATTGTGGGCCGTGGCGATGATCATACAGAAAGGCAACTGCCGGCAGTCTTTCTATTTGCATAGTCAGCAAATTTTCTAAATGGTTCATTACGGACTTACACGGTCTTTGCAGAGATAGACTGACACATTCGAAAGTCTGTGTGCTTTTCGTAGTGATCTTAATTCACGGTGGTACTGCAACTTTGAGATCTAATGTGCGCACCCGCCCCTCCTTCCCCCTCATTGAGCATAGGACACTGGGTGGTGGGGACCGATGACCCTTCCTTAGGATAAACTCTATGGCTGTTTTAAATTAAACAAATGAGCAATCTGATAACCCGAAACAACACTCTCTATGTCCTCGCCGGCGTTCTGTCTTTATCAGATTTTCGAGGGACCTTGTTCGGCACCATTTGCTTTTAACTTCTTTTATTACTGATTTAAAGTGTATTCTTACGGATTTCGACGAAAATGCATCAACTTCTCTTGACAGTGAAATGTGCATGCGTTGTTGGGTTTCGTTAATGCAGAAAAACATTGTTACTTTTCAAGCAGGTATATTTTAATACTGTGCGTGGCAGCAAAAAATTATCCTTATGTTTGCGAACTCCCCTTATGGCTGTTTTTGGTTGCGCCGCCAGTTTTTTGGAACAAACAGAATGAGTCTTGATGGAAATCAGACAAATTTGCGAAATATACATAAATGCAGAAAACTGCTTTTGAAAACCCAGAAGATCTTTGCTTGGCATTCAATTTAAAATCTGCTTTTTTAAATATCAACTGAAAAATTTTGCCAAACATGTTTTGACCATTGATTTACCGTTACTACTTTAGTTTTCAGTTAAAAATAAAAGGTAGATACAACGTTTTTCACGACTTTCTTGGGACATTAGGCAGTAAATATCCGCAGCAGATAAACGTACGACAGAATTGTGGATTCTCTTCTGCTGTCTGTTTATTGAAATGACAGAGGACTTTATCTCCCTCGTACAATTCTATCTAAATTAAAGAATCAGTATGTCTGTCAGACTGGAGTTGACGGGCTAAATTAACAAATCTTGAGAAAATGCACGCCGCAGCATTACCTAAATTTGCAGTAATTTATCAAAGCTCGCCCGGTAATGATTGGATATGTAGACCTCAAAATATATTATTATGGCATGCCTAATTATTTGATTTAGACAGGCATGCTACGCAAGTATCAATTTTACGGCGGGATTTTTTGGTGAGGATTATGCCTTAGGTTTGGCATTCGGGTTAGGCTGACATTAAGGGTCACGGTTTAATTCTGGTGCCTTTATTTTGCAGTTAGGCCTACCACTTTAAGTTCGGATTAATGCTAGGGTTTACTTGAATGTTCTGATTTGAATTAGGCGTTGGGTAGGGTTTTTGCTTTGAGATGCGGGCGGCTTTGCTTAAATAGATGGCTTAATTGTGAGAGCTAGGGAGAAGGTTAGGTTTGAGGTTAGAAGCAATTTCAGGTTGACGGTCAAGTTTATTTGCCACGAACTGTCTTACCCAGTCCGACGTTTTCTAATTAGTTTCTTCGGACCACCTGTTTTCAACCCGTTTACCCTACCATAGTTTTTATCTGCCTGTTCGAATACTTCGTTGGCGTGATAAAACTAGTATGTGACCGAACCACACATTTTTGTAGTTCCCTACACAAGTTCCCATAATTGACGCGTCCATCTTCTCTAATTAGGAAACTTATATTGACACCTCTCCCATATTTCGGAAGTATCTGTGTTATGTTTTCTCGGGGGGCTTAAATATCCAACCACTTTCACACGGTTATTTTAATTTCCTAAGTTTCTGCAAACCGCTTTAAATTCTTGTTCACGGAAAGATATCAAAATTGTCACTCCGAACATCGGGTAATGTCCTAGCATGTAAGTGGTCTTATGTTTATTTACGGATCGGTTAAGTTCCTAAATATCTTCTCGAATTTTCATTGCCAGTGTAAGTGGTCATTGTGTTAGACATCGACATCTGTATCCTTCAGCCGGTAAATTGACTACACAGCTCAAAGACTAACACTTCAGATTATGTGAAGCCGAGGGGTCAACGTTGTGGTGATAATTCCATATTGGACGTCAACATCTTCTAAAGATGTCGTCTTCCAAAATACATCTGCTGGATACAGTCACATTTACAGCAGGACATCGCAAAAATTTGCAAAACTTGCATTTGAGTGGATGCAGAATTTTCGAAAAGTCTTAAAACACGCTAAACAATAACCATATGCTAGAACCCTGCAAAAGATTCGCTGATCAGTGCTTCCGATCGCGTTATTATATTAATGTCAGAAAGAGATTTGTTAAAACTTGGGACATGCTTGCTTTCTGATATAGAAAGTGTTCCACAGATATCCCATTTCAACTGTGCTATTTAACATTAATCATTCGTATTGGATCAATTCGGCCCAATGTTTGTTCTTTTGAAGAAATTCATTATGGTCTGTAATTATAACCCCTACAGTTATTAAACTGGGATGCATGTACTTACCGAAAAATTGGTCTGGCCCACAAATGCAGCAAATGTGATATAGACTTCGTCATGTCCCCCCATAAATCGGGAGAGTGGTAACGATGCCTCCGGCATAGCGGTCCCTGAAATAACAAAGTATGCGTTGAATGCATATTAGGACTTCAAGTCATAGTTTAAACAACAAAACTACTGCAGTCACAAGTTCCGCGTTCGGCTTGCTTGAATTTTACATTCTTCAAAATTCAGGCGAATTTTGGGAAGAGGCAATAGACTTAATGACAAAAAGGTGTTCTTACCTGCCATGGATGTTGGAAAGACGCAGTCAGGGGCAAAAAATGTGGAGTGATAACTAATGTCCTCTATTGTTAACATCGTATGATTGGTCACGGAGGAAAGCCTAATTTCCGTCAAAAATCCTTCAGAATCTAAAAGTTGATTTTGAATTTTTTATTCACGAAATAATTAAGCTTTTATGGAGAGAAATATTCGACAGGGTGCAAGCATTTGAAGTACGTGATTTGTTTTAATAGTGTATATAACATTGCTTGTCCCACCGATTGTTCACAAAAGTCTGCGTATGCGGTAAATATTTGACAAATTCAATAGAGCAAGCACCTTGAATTGCTAATCATTGGCACATAAGTTTGCTATTTCTGAAAGCTAGCAGCAAGTAAACTACGTTGACGGGTGAAGGCGTCTCTGCCCGTTATTTTACAAATTTACTAGTAAATATATGATAGTTGTTTAGGTACATCCAACCGTTGCATTTTTTGAACACTTGTCTTCCAAAAAATTCGAGTCACCAAACGAACAGTTGTTCTGCAAAATATTACAACTGTTTAGCAGAGGGGAAAACTAATGGAAAAATTTTGTATTTTAAGCGTTTATAAATTTTTTCATATTTCGTTAACTTTCATAATCATCAGAAATGTGGTTGACGTTAATATGCTGGGAGGACCTCCTGAGACATCCTTAGCATTTAAAGTTAGTAAAGTTGCAAAGAGTGCATACCATTTGTAAAGGCGCACGGCTCTCTGACTTTGTCACCAAGTAAGAAACATGACCCATTAGTAATTTCTAGTTCTTTGCCATCAAGATATACTGACTATAAAGGAGAAAAGGATTTTTAATATATTTACTCCCATAATATGGTCTCACTCAAGAAATGCTTGTGCTTACAGCTGATGTATATTCCAGCAGATGTTCTTTTTTAAACCATAATGGCGACATACGGCAAATATGATCCATCTCGATTTTTATGTTGGACTGTAAAGTAAGTCAAGCGACTCGTGTGTGCTAATGACGAGGTTTATGAGGCCCTAATAACTCAACGTCCGTGTTCCTCATGCTGATTACTTAAAGTTGCCTTCACAAGTACAGCAACGCTGACCGTCAACGATAGTCCAACTACATCGCCCGGTCTCCGCTAAAGAAATTATCAATCTGATTGCTTATTAATAAGTTTTTGCTTTTGCTTAAATATTTTCGTTCTTTAAAAAGGCGTACAGAAATTTGCCTAACGCACTGATCTGCCATTGCCTGTTCTTACTGCTCCTTTTACGATAATAGACGAAAATCCGACCTCCATCTAAATGGAAGATAACCGCAGTATATCCGTTTACGAAAATTTTCCCTCGAGACTATGATCGTAATGCGCATGTACATACAACTTGTTTCTGTTCTTGCGTCTCCTGTCCCTGTGCTTCTACTTGCAAACATGCCTTTTGATGCCCTTTTGAATTTCATAACTGCAACCTTTTATCTATACACGAGAATAGGTTTCGAGGTCTGCATGTCATAAGTTACAGACTGCAGTCCACGTCACTTTGTAAACCTACTTTTTCATTTGCACTTCTCATCCAGCGCGAACAAGATCCTCTCGCATCGACCGTTATTTATCACCAGCTGTTCTGCCGATGCCTGCAGCAAAAGTATATGCTGCGTGTATTGCCTTTTGTATTCTCTTTTATATCAAGTTCCTCGTATTTGGAATTTAGTGTTAGATATTATGTGGTTTAGAGCGTATTTGATTTTTGCAACTGATGTACACTACAGAGTGCATGATTCCTAATAGCATATTGACGTTGTGCTTACCGGTTCATTGTCGGTTATATAACGTAGAATGGGCGAAGGACCGCTAGTCTCAGTGACTACCGACGACCCCCATTTGACTGAGGGTCCTCCGTCTATAATAGTTGAAATGGGCAAATTGAACATTAACAATTCAGCGGTCAACTCTAAGTAATATTTTTTTTCTCTGATTGAGCATTGATATCAGCACAGCCAGGTTATTTACAGCATGCATGGAATCATTCATGAATATGTTTTTGGCTAGAATTACAGCTTAAAGTTTTATTATAACCTCTCGGCCCTTCCGAAATGATACAAAAGTTGAATGATTGCAGTGAACACGCTTCTTAGAAGAGCTATCTAGGAACTGCCAATAACAGACAAAATACGTCAATCTACCGTTGGAAAGCAAGGTATCTCCAATGCTTTCAATCAGGCCGCAAGCATATTACGGTTCTCCTGGGAATGATAACTTAGGAGGAAGTTTCGATTGGTGATTTGTTGGGTATTTCACATCGAAGAACGTCCCTCCAAAGGACTTCCGTCTCGGATATACGCCAGTCTTTTACAACTACTATCTAGCACTTTTCATTTCGTTCCTTTCGGCACACCCAGCTTATCAGTTCTTTTTTCGAAAAGATGAGCGAGAATTGAAAAACGATTCCTTGTCTGCAATGGACATCAAATCTTTAAATGCAGGGCCTTTGCAGTGACTGGATGGGATAAAGCACGCATTTTTCCATTTACTCTTCAAAGATTTCCCGTCATCAGCGTGTATTCAGCTCCTACAAGTCAAGTTTAAACCCCTAGTAAAGACAGCAGCAGGGCTTGAGCCTACTTACGGTTTTCGGTGCCGTTAGAAATCCTTTTTGGATTCATCCACTGTTGCTTCTTAACGGTGTCATGCATACTTCCGACCAGGTCCTTAACATATTTCATTAAGGATTGGCAGAAAATATGGCAAAACTACTGTTTAGCATGCGCGACATTTACGGGCAATCTTGGATCCAGTGTAACTGCTATTTCAATTTGTTCACCAAGATTATATATCATCGGCTTGATGGTCGCGTGTTAGTGTTACCATTCTGAACGCATTGCTTTCAGGAAATTCCTAGACGCTACAGTAAAGCTCTTCCAAGTGAGGTGCGGAAATGGCGCATGACATTATTTAGTTACAACATTTTAGAGGGTATGAAAGATGTATTTGAGTTTCATTGATGTTTTGGCAGATTTTTGAATTATTCACAGTTGGGTCAATATGAATAATTCAAAAATCTGCCAAAACATCAATGAATTACGCGAGCCTGGTAGTCATCTGGTGGATTCTAGGTGAATTACTTAGGAAATCCTGCTTGAGCAGTCAACTTACTGTATCAGATTTGGTGGATTCCAGACGTTGCAGTAGGTTGGGCGGGTAACTTGACCCACATGTGATTAAACTCGCGTCGTCCGGCGGGGCCTCGTAGCTCAGGTGGTTAGAGCGTTAGCTGCGCTAAAGCCTTCCCCTTACTGCGTGGGTTCGAATCCCACCGAGGCGCCGAGTTTTTCACAGTTGGGTCAATATGAATAAGTATTTGAGTTTGTACGGACATCGAAATTCACTGGGAAATATATAAATTCTTACGTGGCCACCTTTGGCTAAATGCGGTTTCGGACGTGGCCGAAAAGAAACTCATTTAGAGAACGGCATTCTCGTGTTAGTAAAATAATTCGGGATAATGCGGCACAATAATAAACATTGTAGCCTCACTATGGTATTCTTTTCTGATATAAAGCGCATTTCGGAAATGCCGGCTAAAATACCATGCGATAGGTGAGATGCTCTAAACGTACTTTAACTCGTTCTCCCGCCACATGCAAAGTCTATGAGCGTGAAGAACATTGCCAAGAATTCCATTTTTATTTTAAATTTGGCTGCCGCCCTGGGGCCGGTTTTTAGTCGATTGAGTTGCTTTTACTGTGAGGCATTAAATATTTTAAAATAAGGCTGCTTTACGCTTACCCCAACCAGACTTCTGTAGTGCGGTTGTTGAAACTCACCGGAGTTTGCCGTGTCTAATTTGAAGTAGCATTAGCAAAGTCAACATGCTTATGGCAAATTCCGTATAACGACATTAGCCGGCCCATTTACGTTCTAAGCGGTTTTATTGGTACCAATAAATTCTACCGTCTTTGCCTGCTTTAAATTCATTTCGGGGAAATATTGCTTAAGGTTTTAGTTTTTTCTCGCCCAAAGTGACGAATAAGGCAAAGAAATGAAAGCACCGCATAATTCTCCTAAGAGGGAGAGTATAAACTCAAAAAATATAATTGAAATAAGAATGATAATTGAAGTGTCAATTCGTGCTAGGTGGGTTCACGTCTCACAGCAGAATTGTAAAAAATAGGAATGGTGATTTGAAAATAATATTCTTGCAAGGGCTGTGGCTTAGACAGCGGTGCTTTAATTAAACCGGGCTGTCTTTTTGATGCCTGTCTTGCCCATATCTGCAGTCTACTTCAACGTTCAGAACTGATAAACTAGTACTAAACTAAAAAGTTGCTAAAACTTTTTTGAGGTAAATTGCACGAAGTGTATTTCCGTAATAGTCATTCCTTTAGAAAATTTTGTTTAGCACAGACAAGAGCTTACTGATTTTACGAGTAGCCCACACATATGATGACAAGTTGAACGACCATTTTTGTGCGTTGCCACAATAATGACACTTCTGAGCAAATCATATAGGATGTCTTTTCAGAGCGACATTCATAGATATATTGCATAATCCGCCACTATGACTGCACTGGTAATTGCTAAATGCACAGTCATGTCTTTTGCCGTTTTTGCCTACTGCATGAGACGTATGCGAAAATTTCGGCCTACTGGCATCATCCAGCACTGACCATCGATATTCTCATATATGCTATATTTTTGACATCCTAGCTATTTACTCCTGTTAGAAATGAAAGCGCTGACTTGGAACCAAACCCTTACGAGACATACCTTTAGGTCGCTCACAATAAACTCCTTGTCTCTTGCGGTTCAAATTCACTAATGCCACTACGATATGAGAATTGCTCATATCATCCTAGGAATTCAGAATACTGGATGATTTATAAACCCTGGTAGATCATTCACAAATCTAGTCACATTTTTGCCAGATCCTAAATAAAATGTGCATAGATTGACCTAAGTAAATCAACAGATTGATAGCTACTCGCATCCATCGTATTATAAATTAGCGAGTCCTAGTATACTTTACGAACCTATTGTGCGTTCGCACACGATACATAAACCGCAACAATTTTTCTGAATTCACTAGTAACAACGCATGGATAACTACTGCACGGTTTCATGGCAATTTCAAAGTATATGGAGACCGCAAAAGCAAGACGCAAAACGTACAGCTGAAGCATTTCCCGATCAATGGGAAAACAATACACAAAGCCCCCAACTGAACGCTTGTCATCGGATAGACTGAGAAGGGCAGTCAGAGTGCATATTTATGCAACAAAAACAGCCCCTCTGCGATGATTGGATAACGCTTAATCTTCAAAAAGTTCCTTGAAATTATAAGTGTTTTCCACATATGACAACAAAGGGGGAAATCGATTTCTAAAATTGACCCATGAATTATCGTCCCGCCCCATATGTGCTTTGTATAGCTCTGAATACATTTCATCAAATCGAAAGTTCTCAAAATAGATATTTAATATATTATTTAGCATTTTGGAAGCAGTAATAATAGTTAGATGCCAGGACAAGTATTTTACTGATATTGCACCTCTACAGGGATAGTTGCCAATTGCTATCTTCGCGTAAATCATCCGCAAAATACTTTTTCAGGCTTCAGTGTCTTTTATTTGTATCATTATACATTCCTCCATATATATATATGCATGTCAAATGGGCGTTTGACCCTCACTGCTGTGGTTAGGATCTCCCTCGATCCCATTCTGTCCGCCCGCCAGCTTGCTACTGACGAAAACGAACGCTGTGTCAGAGGACACATACCATATATAATACATGAGCAGCTCGATAAGAGTGCAACAGGCCAGACGCAGACAGCTGTTTCACGGTCGTTACCGATCATCAGTACGTCATAGGCCTTATGAAGTGAGGCATATAAGCATGTCAGGTGGGCGTTTGACCCTCACTGTTGTGGATATGTGAATAACGGAGAGAGAATGCATTCCGAGACGATACAATAAATGAAGAAGAGTGTTATTACCGACAAAGAAAGGGGAGACTGGAATGGTCAGTTCTTGTTTATTAGCCGTCGTCAGCCAGTCATACCTAACCCCGAAGTGTGGAACACCCGAGTCTCGAACTCGCGACCTGTCTGTTAGAAGTCCACGCTTCTAACCACTGGGCCACGAGCCGGTTGCCTTGTCGGTTTTGATCGGGAATAAACAATGGTAGGGGGCGCTCATCGATCGTTCATGCGGAACTTACTCATTCCCTTGTGCCCTACGGGCCCTCTCTCGAACCCAATTAGCAGCCGCACAGCGGTGCATGCTATAGGCAGAATGTTATTACCGACAAAGACAACGGGCAACCGACAGGACAATCGGCCGGTGGCATAGTGCTCAGAGGCATTGGACTTCTAAATAACAGGTCGCGAGTTCAAGCCTCGGGTGTTCCACACTTCGGGGTTAGGTATGGCTGGCTGACGACGGCTTATAAGCCAGAAATGGCCATTCTAGTCTCCCTTGTCTTTGTCGGTAATACCATTCTGCCTATATATCATGCGCCGCTGTGCGGTTGCTGGTTGGACTCAAGAGAGAGTCACAAGACACAATGGTACGAGTGACTCTATATTGTCTTTGTCGACAATGTTATTCTGCACATAATTAAACATTCAGCAGATGGACTAAAACACGAAATTTTGACCGAGATGCTGAAATGTGTTTTCCACCCGAAAAATTATTTAAGTAGGTTTGGTAGATTAATAATTGTGCAGCATGATCTCGTGGTAATCCAATTACCTCAGGATGACGGCATTCGAAAGATCTTCCTTCCCGTCGTCATTAAAAACTCCATTCTGTAAAAACGACCAGTTAATTGTCAATTTCATCTTCAATTTTCGATGCCCTTACATATTCAAATATAACTTATAGAAAACATGCAACGAATATTTATTCTTTCACTCATTCGGTGGAAAGTTCTGCCTTCTTTAAATTCTATATTTGAAGGAAGGGTACAATTCGGTTTAAAAATACGTTCCTCATTCTAGGACACTTTTGAACCCGACGCGCCTTTGCACTTACATTCAGGGTTTACAAGATAAAAGCTGCAAGCTATATACAGTGAGTGGCCGACCCCATGAAAGGTTCACCGAAATTCTGAAATGTCCTTTTCACCTGGGGGGGATTACTTAAACGGGGTTATAATACTTGTTATCTTGCGGTGTAATCTTATAGTAAATGTAGAAGTAGAGGGGTTGAGGACCGAAACACCTTGTTTGTCGTCCTGAGCTTTTGGACTCATTCAGTGGTCCATCGTCAGAGATAGTAGCAGCAGAAAAACGAGCGACAGTTATAGGGTATGTAGGCCAATCATCGACCGACTGCGCACGATTGCAGGTGACTTCGCAGGGCTCTGCACGCCGCCGCCAAATCGATAAATTGGTTGACTGAGTTTTCACTTGAGGCCTAGACTTAAACCAATTCTCGGCCTGCATTTTCCGGCGTGGACGACAATTTGGTGGCTGTGTAGACGGCCACTTGTGATAATGTGTCGCCTCGTCGCAAAGCAAGCCTATATTCGTGTATGCGCAATTAGAGCCTGTATCCAGTCTAGCCTGTGTAGTTACAATGAAGGTTTTGACACGGGATGCAAAAGGACAGTAAACAAAATGTTCCGTTGTTCTAAAACTCGAAATTTTGCCTTCAATCTAATGATATGTTGGACTCACCAGGGTGTTGGCTTTTGAATGCACTTCTTTTCAACATCTTGCAGAAACCACATTCCATAAAAAATGGCTGCAAAAGAAGCAGGTATTTTTCACACTGATTTTCAATGATCTTATAAACTCAAGTATTTTTATGCAACTGTGCTTTCTTTTACTCACTTTGTGAACTAGCACGTTGTCTTCAGGTTTTATACTCAGGTAAAGGATATATTTTAGCCTTTTAAAAATTTGTAACCATCAGATTTCTGGAGACCGTAAAATGTCTATTCGTACATCATCGTGCGTGTTCGTTTACCAATGTTCCTCATGAAGTGTGTCACGTAGCCTCCATCCATTGCAAAATTTTGGAATTCTATACGTTAGTTTCTTAAAGACATAGAGGAATATACTATTTTTCTAACGCGGAAAGCATGCACCTCGTAGACTGAGATTGCTCAACGCTAACGCAACGGTTGATCTGGCCCAAAAATATTCGGGAATTTTTAAAACCATTTCAAAGCCTTAATATATAATATAACACGTGAAGACGATGTGATTTCTAACAGACGAGTAAAAGGAAACTTACTTTGTGCCCTTTTTCTTAAAACTAGATTTGAAACTAGAAACCATCGAAAATAAATGTGAAAAGTGTATATCGCCCATGTAGTCATCTTTTGTGGATTGCGCTTTTACAGGAGGTCGAAAAGAAGTAAATTCAAAAGCCAGCATCCCAGCTAGTCTGAAATATTTTGGGACTATACAGTAAGACAGTCAATTTTACAACCTCACCTAAGTCATCCATTCCCGTCGAAATTCGTACAACATTTTATAAGGTCCGTTACTCATAATACATTTCTATGTGTTTTTACGAGGAGATCATATACGGCTTGTTCTAAATTTGGCAGTAGATTTAAGCCATATTGTAGACCTTACGAGAAACAATAGTAAATTCAGAGACACGAAATTTTAAGAAAGGGTATTTTCCGGTCTTAAATTCCATAAATGGAAAATTTTTAAAACCGAATTATACCCTTTCTTCTAGTATAAAGTTTGAAGAAGGCGTAAGTTCCTAATAAATGAGAAGACAAAAGAATATTTTTATGCATGGTTTCTATGAAATATATTTTAATTTATAAAAGCGCCGAAAATCAATGAGAAAAATTCATACTTAATGAGCAGTCATTTTTATAGACTGTGGTCCCAGGCGGCCGAAACAAAATTCGTTCAAAAGCTGCCATCCTGAAGTAACTTACTTATTTTAAGATTATGCCGCATGACGATTAATATTACAGTTCAATTTAAGTAATCTTTTTGAGTGTTTATCACATTTCGGGATTTCAGTTAACAAGTTGTGTGTTAGCATGCATGTATGTGTAAATGTATTTATTCATGTTTATACACGGGCAGAATAGTATCGCAGACAAAGGCAGAGGAGACTGCAATGACCACTTCTGTCTCGTTAGCCTTTAATCCGCCCACTATACCGAACCCTGAGGTGTGCAGCCCCGACAGTAGAACCCATGATCTATTGCTTAGAAGTCCATGTCCTTCCTGTTGGGCCACGGGCTCATGGTCCTGTCGACTGTCATAGGTAATTCTATGAGTTCTTTGCGTAAACAAGAGACCCGGCAGATGTATTTATCTCACAGTCTTTTCTGACTTCGCATAATCTGTTGGATCTCGTCACATAACGTAGTGCCATAAATCACAGAACCTGGCTGAATACTCCTTAATCATTTTGCGTGCGAATGCGTCTGCTGACTAATGCAGTTAATTATCAGTAATCTATGTAGGCCGGGGTTTCATGAACGTCACATTGTTGGCTGACCGATTAGCAACCGAGGCACATTCTGTGGGATGTGAATTAGCAAATCGAGTGAGTGACGTCGCTCTTGAAAAGGGGTCCTCGTGAAATCTTGGACGTGCTTTATCATATTGTCACCATTGAAAAGGAAAATCGGCTTGCAACTAATGTTACAACATCATCTCAGTAGTGAATGGCGGTCCATCCCATTAACCGACGACGAGAGATATGATGAAGGAAACTGCGAGAGAGGGGAGTACTAGAAACGGGACGTTACATTTAACAACATTCTTGGGGCCTACTGGTTTTGGCAAATCAGGGTGAGAACGCTAGTACTGCATGGGAGTTTTCTAAGGATACGTTTTCCAGAATTAAGGTAATAAATTGTTAAATGTACCTACTTCCGACTTAAAATCTAAAAGTAACTCAAGAGCAGTTGAGCATGCTTTGCCTAGTTTGCATAGAGGGTATCTATTGGTTCTCTGTGAATGACGTAATTAGTTGCAAAGAAGGGTCGTTTTTTCCCCAGGAAACCACAAAGCGCATCTTACTTCCACGCAAGAAGCTTTACTATGTCAACTTTTCGATTATTACTAGTCAGGCTCCAAATACATAAATTTCACTCAAATTCCAAAGCACCTTAAGTAGGACGGCATGTTTGCTCGCCTTCAATCAATGCATACAGTAGATGTGCTAATTCATAAGATGTATGCGGAAATTCTGAAAGGCGTTTTCTACTCGAATAGATTGCTTAAGTAGGCTTGTCATATCAGTCATGTCGCAGAACAATCTTTAGATAATTCAATTACTTCAGGATGTCAACTTCCGAACGAAAGTCTTTCCGGTAGCCTGCGTAAACTGCTTTCTACAAAAACTGACTGCTTAATTAGCATGGCGATATATCATTGATTTTAGATGCCCTGACAAATTCAAATAAATTTTATAGAGACATGCATAAAAATGTTCGTCAGTCTTACCATTTTCTAGTAAAGTTCGTTTTCTTTAAATTTTATGCTTGACGGAAGGGTATTATTTAGTTTTAAAAAAATTCCAACGATAAGCATTTTTAGTATTATAAAACTTCCGTTCAATTAACATCGCACTTCTTGCAATATGGCTGAAGTCCAATGCCAAATTTAATGAACCCTATGGTCATGGAAATGCATGATTTTGTGTGCACGTAAAATGTACAGCTTGTAGTTTGGAAACCCCAAACCCCGATTCAACGACATTTTGGGTTCAAAATTTTTTCTTTCTTGGAAATATCTTTGAGAACGGCCTTTCCTTCGAGTACAAAATTAAAAGAAGACATAATGCTCTACTGCATGAGAAAACGAGCGAATGTTCTCATGCACGTCTTCGCTGATGTGCAATTGAATCTATAAGGGCATCGAATATCAATGATAATAATTCATACCAATATGTAGGCAGTTTTCGTAGCTTGTTGCGTCAGGCCAGCGAAAAGAAGTTCGTGCAAAATCTGGCATCCTGAGGTAACTGAAGTGTCTTTAGACAATGCTGCGTGGTGACTAATATTCCAGCGCTAACTAAGCAATCATTTGGAGCGGAAAATGCCTTTCAGAATCTTATTATCTAGCACATTTGCTGTGTATACTGCCTACAACAGATCTCTAATTTCCGTTCTTTATGCTAGAGGTGAGCTGCAGTGGGAAACTTTGGCGGTTTTTTTAATTTAAGAGCAAGCTAAGAGTATTTAAATCGCGGAATCATTTGAAGCTCAACTTCGGAGATAGAATGTGCTGCGTATTCTGGCAGACTTAATTTTATGGACTACAGTGAACAATTCACGATTATGTGGTGGGTGTAGTGTAAGCGTTTGGCAGAAGTCTAGAAAAGGATCATTTCCAGAGGGGACAGAAGAACGAATGAAATGTAAGACAGTGTGTTGTCGAGACGCGTATTTCACCTGGTCTGACAGTTGTCTGTACGTGGTGAGGGAGTTAGGAGCTCTTGCCTGTTTGCTATTGGATGCCGCATTTGAGAGCTGAAGGCGAGAGAGTGTTCAAACGCAGGTCGCATGTTTATCGATTGCGCGCCCCTAGGTAGATCAACGTGGGTGGGACTGGTGCTCGCGTGTACAGAACGCACAGTGTAAAGCAACCAGGCTTTGTGTGGCACATTGGTAAGCCCGACGTCTCAAAGTAGAAAGGAGAGGGGGCGAAACTGGTGGTGGCAGTAGTAGTGGTTTGTTCACCCTGACTGAAAATCCACCCATAACCTGCTCCCAGGGGCTGTGCAAACTGGAAATGTGTGCCTCCGAATAAGACCAGCGACGTTTGTTTACACTATTAGAGGCTGTTATTTAGTGAACGGAAATAAAAAAGATATGGATAGCTGGCTGTGGGCCAAATAGAGACGTTTTTGCAGAAATGCAGTGCGACAACATTCAGTCTGCAAATTTATCTAATTTGTCAGGCCAAAGTGCAACGTCTGCACTGGGAACAAAACAAAATTTTCTTCTCCCTTGCTTACGCTATTGTCATGCATAGATCAAGACTTGGTTTGAAACGTTTGGGCTTACCTTGAGCAACTTTGCGTATATTGAGTATTTGTAAGCCGGGGATGAAGAAGAGGAACTGCGGCAGAGTGAAGTAGGGAATCCGCTTCCTATTAAGAGAAAATGAGTGAAAAGGATTAGGAAAAAGAAGACTATAAGTTTGCAATATGAAGCAAACAGGCAGGCATGCATTTTGGAGAAGCACAACGCATTACGGAAAAGTTTAGCCAGTTAGATGGGCGGGGAGGAGCGGGTTGTAAGAGCCATTTCATTGAGCCGAACGAGTCGCACTTGCAAATCTGCGCTATGTCATGCCCTTTGCAAACACCCAACAACCTACCGCGAAACCACAAGCCATCTAGTGACTATGTCAATTTTGAGTATAACATAAAATATTTTCGTATAGTCTAGTTTCCACTGGTTCGCAACTCAAAAACGGAAAGGCAGAAGATTACTAGTCTTGGCAATATCATAGTATTAATGTGATCATCCCGTTGTGCATTCAAAATCGTAGAACAAAGCCTTAAAGTGAGTTAATATTGAGAAAATGGTTCCAATAAAAAAGGAAGAGGATTTTTTGTTAATAGCAGAAAGCGTATGCTTATTTTTCGCGAAAGTAGAAAAACCGACTAAAACGTTTTAATTTTCAACTTGACTTTACCTTGGTGAATGGTAAGTCTGTCACCCAACCACCATACCAAATTGCTTTTAAAGAGGTATCTTATAAGAGAAAAGTGTTCAATGGGTCCACAGCACAATTATTGTCGACCTTTCTTCTGTTCGCTCATTTTTCTTAGAAACGAGGTTGCATGTCTTAGTAAATCTATAAATAGAACTAAGTGATCATCTGTATTACGGAGAAAACATAAGCGCTTGCTGCTTCGATAAATGTTTTATTTTCAATGTTTTTTAAAACAGGCAGCTGACCTCCTCCGCAAGTACGGATGCTGTATTCTGGAAAACGAGTCAGCAGATCGCCAGACAACGTATTATGGGAGAGCGCGTCTAGAAAGTTTGGACACGTGATCTGTTACTTTCGTCTGTCTCACCCAATTTGAAAGTAATGAAAGCGGTGAGTAGTGAGGGAGAGGCAAGGCCGAATTTCCCCAACTCTCGCGCGAACGAATGTGTTTTCGTTTTAACTGCAGCCAACGCAAAACAAATTGGCAGCTAGCAGCCTGCAGCTCCAGGGAAAAGTGGGGAAGTTCATTCCTATCCAGCGATCACGACAAGTCGGCGCACGCCACATTCTTGTCTGACTAAATGCTCCCAATCTCAGTCGGCCCGACGCGAGCTTATTAATGCATACGCAAAAGGGACGAAGAGCCTAACCGCACGGACGCCAAATCTTAACGGGCGCTTCCGTATGTCAAGAACGTTTCGGAAGCTGTCGGCTGACTTCTCGCACCACTTGGGGTTGGAGTTGCACACAGAATGGAGGCAACCATCGGACGTCTGATAATGAAACCGAAAGACCCGCTGCCACGACTAGAAACGTCTGGAGTCGTTTATCGTATCTGGTGCAGTTGCGGACACAGCAACTACGTCGGAGAAACTGGTAGACAGCTCCAAACGGGAATGGCCGAACACGCTGTAGCGGTGCGGAGAAATGAGCCAGCTCCCAAGTTGCGGCTCATTCGACGAGATCCGGCCACACATTCAAATTCGACGAGGCCGAAATTCCCGCAAAAGGTGACAACCGCGTAAGCCGGGAGCTACTTGAATCATGGTTTACTGGCCCCCAGTCTATTAACAAGTGCAATGAACTTCACCTTGCATACTCGGTGCTGAGACTTCGCCTAGGCGGAGAAATTATCCACGCGGGGAGCGCACAAGTGAACACTCTTCCCAACACCAGGGTCGATGCGTCAGATGGTCGAGCAATCATCACACCAACATCCAACGCACGTGATGAAATTGCGGCAATTAACGACGCAAACGTCGGCCATCAAGCAATTAGCACATCAAGTGCGACGATCTCGGATGAAGGGGGGAGCCGTGAATGTTCATAGGTATGCGGTAGAAAAGCGACTGCATCCTATAAATACTGCAGCTCCTTGTGCATGAATCACCCGTATCTGCTATTGTCTCTGATGATGGATTCGAGCAGGAATCCGAAACGTCAGGCTAATAAAGCTCTTGTCCCATCAATCCTGTCACCTTCTTCAAAACTAATTCCTGAGACTCGTCTCTTCGCTTCTATTGGCAAGGACCACTGCATCATAATTCGGGGCTCCCCAGAGTCCTCCGCCAGTACCCCTAGGGAACGAGTCTCTGCTGACTTAGAGCAATTCCAGAAACTCCTAAGTAAAATGCTGCAATGAGCAGGCGAAACTAATCCTTTCCAGGCGTTTTCGATCGAAACATTCCCATAAAGGAGTGTTTTTTCAGTCGGTCTACTCACCTGACGAGAGGATGAAACGCCGCGAACTTGTCCTAGAATTGAGAACACGGCAAACCAACGGAGAACAAAACTTGACAATCTACAACGACCAGATAGTCAAACAACATTCCGCTCCCCTCTGGATCAAGCCGATCCGAATGACCGCACAGATGCCCCAGTAGCCTGTGTCGGGGTTGAAAACAAATGGCGCATGAACTCGAAACTCGTATTCATTTATACCAAAGCGCAAAGTGTACTTTCAAAACTGGATGAACTCCGTATCCATGTATTCGACGGTAAGATGATAGTTGGTAGTCGTGCCCACAGACTCCACAATGGTACCTACTGGCTCGATTTCAGTAGCTGTGATTGCGTTCTCATTATGCTTCTTAATTCACGCGCACGCTGTAGTACCTGTATCAGATTCATTTTAAAGATACTATCCTGGGCAGATTTGCACCGGTAACGATGATAATGAGACCTACCCTATGTCAAATTTCATTAGGAGAGGTAGTTGGAAACCGTGCCCACAGAATCTACAATTGTACCTACTGGCTTGATTTCAGTAGCTATGATTACGTTCTCATTATGCTTCTAAATTTGCATGCGTGCTGTATTACCTGTACCGGATTCATTGTGGAGGTACTATCCTGGGCACCGGTAACGATGACAATGAGACGTTCCCTACATCAACTTTCATAAGAAGAGGTAGCTCTTGACTGCCTCATTCATTGTAGAGGTACTATCTTGGGCGGATTGGCACCGGTAAAGATGCCAATGAGGCTTACCATTTAGCAACTTTCATTAGCAGAGGAAGCTTTCGACTGCCTCATTAGTTGCGGATTTTCTCTTCCGCCCAAACCAATTTTTCGCATAAAGATCTTACCCGGCTTGCGCTGTGGCGTTCCGCGTGCCGCTGCTTGACTCTCGTGTCCTCTTGCCCATTATGTTGCATGGAGTTTTATCGCTTACACTGCGGAATGACATTCGGACCAGTTGCCTTCTTCCCATTGCTTGTTCGCCTGCACTTGCTATTCGTTCCAATCTGAGGCTAGGATGAATTTATTCCACCACCGTTCAAAGTCTCCTTGCTCATTTCCATACCTTCCTTGTATTTTTCACCTAATCTAAATTAGGCTTCCACTTAACCTGGAGCGTCAATTCCTAGCATATACTACAATCGCCATTTACCCGTCCAGTCAAATGTCCCACCCGTATAGCCCCTATTACCACCGGTCCCGATTGACAGGCAGCTGGGAGTTCGCGGTGTCAAGAGGGCTACCAACTATCATCTAACCTATTCGACCTCCACCCAGACGTTATCTCAATGACAGAAACATGCTTATCCGAACAGATTGATGATAGGGAGCTCATGCTCCCTGGATTTCAACTGTTCCGCAGAGACAGAGGAAACAGAAGGGGTGTAGGCATAGTAACGTTTGTTAAGGATGGCTTGCATGTTTCTGAAAAAACTGCCCAATTACTTGTAGTACGGAAGCATAATGGCTGACTACAAGGGCGCCGGGCTCTTAAAGCCTCGATATCTTGACAGTATATCCTCCCGTGAGAATGAGCTCTGACGCTGATTTCCAACTGCTGGAGGAGTTCAGATTATTTTCAACGCGGCCGACTTCTCTCATCATTGGGGATTTTGACACACCCCACAAAAACTAGAGCTCGGCCTTAGCCGAGTGCTCCGAAGCAGCATTCTACCAGCAGTTACTGCATACCTCCGAAAATCTGCTTCTCACCCAACGCGTAATGTTTCTAACGAGAGTTCGAGAGGTCAACAAATGAACTGCCCTCATCTTGTGTTTGACCAATCGTCTGACAGCATCGAAGTTGTGAATTGCCTTCCCGCGTTGGGCCAGAGTGACCATGTAGTTCTCATGTGGGAATGCACATTATTCTCCCTGCCTGCACAACCGCTCAATTCCCGACCCAATATTTGGCTCGGTAATTTCAAACAGATGAAAAAGGATCTTAGTCCTATCGACCGGGCATCCTCTCTCTCCGGTGATATCGAAGAGGTTTGGTGTCAGTTTAGAGAGATAGTCCACAACCTCATCTCCAACCACTGCCCAATCATGCGCAGAAGACTAACGAATAGACCCCGCTGGTTGACTCCGTCCCTGAAGAAGGAAGTTAACAAGAAGAGGAAGCTATGGAAAAGATGCCTGATTGACCGGAGGCCAGAAGCCCTAAGTAGTTATAAGTTACAGAGAAATCGGGTGAAGATTCTCATCGCCAGAAAGCGGGAAGCCTTTGAAAAGGATCTTTTGAACCGTGCCATGGTTAATCCCAAATTCCTTTACAGCTGCATAAGACAGAGCACACGGAATAAAGATCCAATCCCACTGCTGCGAACAGCAGAGGGAATGGAAATCTCCGATGACAAGGATAAGGCTGAACATCTCTCTCAGTTATTCCGGTCCGTCGTGACAAGTGAACCTGATTTTCTTTCACCCAATTGAGGAGATGAAGAAACGCCTACCCTCGAAGCCGTCTTCTTCACCATAACAATTTTTCGGAATGAGCTACTAAACCTAAAAGAATCGACCTCCCCAGGCCCTGATGCAATCCCGGCCAAGCTGCTGAAGGGGCTAGCTCCCGAAATGTCCAAGCCGTTAGCCTTGATCTTTCAAACTTCATTTGTTACTGGATGCCCGCCCTCTGATTGGAAGTCCACTACCATCGCTCCGCATTTTGAGGGCAGAAGTCGTGCGTCTGCGAATAACTACAGGCCAGGGAGCCTTATCTCCATCAGTTGCAAAATCAGGAGAAGATAATTAAGAAGGCTTTGATGCAGTTTCTCGAGCAGCACCACCTCCTCTCTGATGCACAACACGGCTTTCGAAGTGGTAGGTCCTGTCTCACCAATCTACTCTTTACGCTCGAACGCTGGACCAAAGCACGTGATAAAGGCAAGCTGGTGCACGCCATCTACATCGACTTCAAAAAGGCTTTCGACAGCGTTCCTCATCAACGTCTCTTGTACAAACTGCGCAACGCTGGAATTCGTGGACGCCTTCTTGTATGGATCCAGAACTTTTTGGCTGGACGGTCCCAGAGAGTGCAGGTCGGGCGTCAACAGTTCTCATATGTAAGCGTGGTGAGTGGCGTCCCACAGGGCTCAGTCTTAGGTCCCACGATATTCCTCGTTTTCATAGATGACTGCGTCAAGGACCTAGACTGTGATTCCATCCTGTTTGCCTAGGACATGAAATTGTGGAAAGTTATTCACGATGCGGCAGACGCACACCACCTGCAAGCAAAGTTGAACAGGCTCGAAGACTGGTCGAAGCGCTGGCTAATGCCCTTCAATATAAGCAAATGTAACTTTCTTCAACTCGTCAGCTTCAGGGCCTCCAGCCCCAGGACCTACTTTCTAAACGGCACACCACTGCAACAGGTTGACATTCAGAAGGACTTGGGTGTATGGATTACATCTTCACCCAAAACCAACACTGCACTGTGCGAAGGCGGCTAAATCGGCTACGGCTACATTGCTACTCATTAGGCGAGCCTTTATGGGATTTGACCCTGACTGCTTTTGCAAAATATTTGGCACTTACGTGCGGCCTCATCTAGAATATGTCATACAGGCGTGGAGACCTTGGACTGCCAAGGATTATATCGTCTTGGAGAAGGTCCAGAGACGGGCGACCAAAATGACACAAGGTCTGGAAGCACTGCCCTATGAAACCAGACTGTCAACTCTCAACCTGTTTTCACTTTCCCACAGGCAATTACGTGGTGACCTTATACTAGCATTTCGCATTATCAACGGCCTAGACTGTTGTTTAGAACCCACTGATTATTTCACTCCAGCTAACAGACCACTTTGCGCGGTCATTCCCTAGAACAACGCGCCGGGAAAGCAAGGATTAATATACGAGAGTTCTTTTTCAGTAACAGATTGGTTGCAGTGTGGAATGCCCTGTCTACCGATGTTGTAATCTCCTCCTGTGTGAATTGCTTTAGGCGTAGACTTGACCTGCGTCAAGTTTCCCACTTACCCTCTTCACATCTACTCACATAACCCGGAACCAACTTATAAAAGTTTATAGTACTTGCAATTAGTGAGTAACTGTTAATGATCATGCTTTGTCGACTATCTGGCAACGCAACCTTCCAAGCGCATTCTCGATGGCTTTCACTAACTACCACTCGGCTACAACGGTAAAACTTGTTTTCCTAGATAGACGTAGAAACCGCCAAAAATGGCTACCAAGTCCATATGCCTTGCGTGACATTTCAGCCGGACAATTGTGCAACATTTATTGCCGAAAGTATTGTCTAAAGGAAGCAATGAGTTAGAACATCTAAATGTACACTAAATTTGAGTGAGACAGACGGAATTAACAGATCAGTGATCACTCGCCCAAACTTCGTAGAAGCGCTCTCCCATCAGACTTTGTCTGGCGATCTACTGACGCCATTTCCAGAAAACAGCATCAGCACGTGCGGAGGAGGTCAACTGGCTGTGGCCGCCCTTGGGAGGGGGAAGGCGAAGGTCCAACTTACCTGGATCGGTCAGACCAGCGCACCGTCGCAGTCTCACCTGATCTGCGCAGGTTCCCGACGTCGCAGGCCCCGTGACCCACTCTGTGCATCGAACACACTTCACCCAGGTAAGTTCTGCTCTGTGATGATTAACGTTGAGTCCATAAATGACAGCTGCTTTAGGAACTATGGAGATAAGTACATAATTGAAGATATGGAGATCGCGTAGTCAGACCGGACCACAAAACACAGACGAGAGCTCCCAATGCCGATATGATTTAGGCAAGCTAAACTTATGAATTAGCATCTGACGTGTCGTGCAGTGATCGTTTGGTCTGTGTTTTAAAGATGAATATCACCGAATTCTACTAATTAGTGATAAGTTTTACCTGCACTGGCCTGAAGTGAATTCATCTGAAGCAAGCGTGTTCTCGTCAACCGGTTTCGCGAATCCTGAAATTGCAGAAAATACATACATCCAGAAATAATGTTTGCGACGACATCATCGACTAGCCGTCAGCTGTCCGCGATTGTGTACAAAATCCCTTTTTCACCTTCCCACTTATCCGTGTTCTTCTCCATCGACCTGTAACTAATAGGGAGTTCAAAGGCGCTGGTCTGTTTTTCCCTTAATAAACTGAAACTGAAAGTGAACCAAAAGAACACCTATTGGGAATGCGCGTTGTGCTTTGAATGGTTGACAAATAGTTGTGCTAACCCCTAACCTTAGACATAACCCCTAAATATAACCCTTAATACTAAACCCTTACCCTAACCCCCAACCATAACCCCTAATTTTAACCCCAAATTTCAACCCCAGCAATACTGTGTCCATCAGGTGGGACTACCGAACCACATCTTTCTGAATATTTTCTCATAAAGAGCGTCAAAATGTCCATAAAATAAAATCATGTATTTGCAAGAAAAAAATTGCATCTCTGATAATATCACAGTAAATGATGTCATTATAGAATAGTCCTCCCGCTGAAGATATTTTCTGAGTAAAAATTAAAGACAATAAATGAAATCAGCCCGTCTGCCATAGCGATACTCACAAACGCACGCACTCCGAAGGAGACCAGGAATTCCTAAGAGGAGCAGACAGTTGATAGAGCAGAGTTAGTGTGTTTTTCTTTGAGAAAGTGAAGTTCCAGTACAGGAAAATATCTGGGTAGGGGATCTGTACCAGAACCGCATGTATACATATCCCGTTTGGCACCATTCAGCCAGTGTAACCATAATGTGCAGTCAGAAAACATTTCAGCAGTCTGTTTGACTATTCAGTATCAGTATCAGTTTATTAAGGGAAATATAGGCAAGCGCCTTTGAATTCCCTCTTGGTTACAAGTCGTCGGAGAAAAACACTGATAAATGGGAAGGTGAAAAAGGGATTTTGTACATACTCGCGGACAGCTGGCAGCTAGTCGAAAAAGAGTAATCATTAATGGTTACTTACTAATTACAAGTAGTATAAACACGTATAAGATGGTACCGGGTTATGTGAGTGGATGTGGGGGTGGTAATTGGGAAGCTTGACGCAGGTCAAGTCTACACTTGAAGGAGTTCACACAGGAGGAGGTTACAACATCGGTAGGCAGGGCATTGCAGGCTGAAACCACTCTGCTACTGAAAAAGGACTTTCGTCCATTGGTTCTTGATTTCCCTGCGCGTAGTTTTAGGGGATGACCGCGCAAAGTGGGCGTGTTAGCTTGGGTGAAATAATCAGTGGGATCTAAACAACAGTCTAGGCCGTTGATGATGCGAAATGTTAGTATAAGGTCACCACGTAATTGCCTGTGGGAAAGTGAAAACAGGTTGAGAGTTGACAGTCTGGTTTCATAGGGCAGTGCTTCCAGACCTTGTGTCATTTTGGTCGCCCGTCTCTGGACCTTCTCCAAGACGATATAATCCTTGGCAGTCCAGGGTCTCCACGCCTGTATGGCGTATTCTAGATGAGGTCGCACGAAGGTGCCAAATATTTAGGAAAAGCAGTCAGGGTCAAATCCCATAAAGGCTCGCCTAATGAGTAGCAATGTAGCCGTAGCCGATTTAGCCGCCTTCGCACAGTGCAGTGTTGGTTTTGGGTGAAGATGTAATCCATACACCCAAGTCCTTCTGAATGTCAACCTGTTGCAGTGGTGTGCCGTTTAGAAAGTAGGTCCCGGGGCTGGGGGCTCTGAAGCCGCCGAGTTGAAGAAAGTTACATTTGCTTATATTGAAGGGCATTAGCCAGCGCTTCGACCAGTCTTCGAGCCTGTTCAACTTTGCTTGCAGGTGGTGTGCGTCTGCCGCATCGTGAATAACTTTCCACAATTTCATGTCCTAGGCAAACAGGATGGAATCACAGTCTAGGTCCTTGACGCAGTCATCTATGAAAACGAGGAATATCGTGGGACCTAAGACTGAGCCCTGTGGGACGCCACTCACCACGCTTACATATGAGAACTGTTGACGCCCGACCTGCACTCTCTGGGACCGTCCAGCCAAAAAGTTCTGGATCCATACAAGAAGGCGTCCACGAATTCCAGCGTTGCGCAGTTTGTACAAGAGACGTTGATGAGGAACGCTGTCGAAAGCCTTTTTGAAGTCGATGTAGATGGCGTGCACCAGCTTGCCTTTATCACGTGCTTTGGTCCAGCGTTCGAGCGTAAAGAGTAGATTGGTGAGACAGGACCTACCACTTCGAAAACCGTGTTGTGCATCAGAGAGGAGGTGGTGCTGCTCGAGAAACTGCATCAAAGCCTTCTTAATTATCTCCTCCCTGATTTTGCAACAGATGGAGGTAAGACTCACTGGCCTGTAGTTATTCGCAGACGCACGACTTCTGCCCTCAAAATGCGGAGTGATGGTAGTGGACTTCCAATCAGAGGGCAGGCATCCAGTAACAAATGAAGTTTGGAAGATCAAGGCTAACGGCTTGGACATTTCTGGAGCTAGCCCCTTAGCAGCTTGGCCGGGATTGCATCAGGGCCTGGGGAGGTCGATTCTTTTAGGTTTAGTAGCTCATCCCGAAAAATTGTTATGGTGAAGAAGACGGCTTCGAGGGTAGGCGTTTCATCGTCTTCATAAGCGGGTGAGGAATTATTACTGGAAAGGCGAAGTTCTCCCCTTGTTCTCATTGCTTTTGTATTGCGTACGAAATTGTAGGTGACAATTTGACCCTCGCATCCGACGATGTCCGCCGTCTGCTCCACAGTGAGGGGGGGGGAGGCACGGTAACTTGCACGTTAATTAGTTTATAGCGAGAGTAGACTTGCGCAACATCTAATGCGCTCTCTCCACCCCACCCCTCTGGCCTGCACCCGCGGTCAAGGCTTAGACAAGAAGATCGGAGGCGGAAAAGGGCGCAGGTGGCTGGCACGGCCGGACCCACGCATAGGTTTACCGCCACAGGCTCTCAAAAAAACACATGATCAGGATTTTAACCAACAAAAACACAACAGCGGGTCGGAAAGCGGAGGAGGACCGGGCAGCTATTCTCACGACCTGTATACCCAGCGGAATTTCAAGCACCTCTACCGACAGGGAACCAGGAGCCAGCGAACTGGCAGGGCACATCAGACTGTCGGGGCTATGGTTTGGTGCATCGTGGCATAACATTGATGAAATTGAAGGTAATGAAGTCATGTGTGTGTGTGTGCCCTCAAAACGGGCCACGTGTTAGATGCGCTGGACCAACACGGGGGCCACATCGGACTTTGGCAGGCGTTATCTGTGCGCAATAACAAATGCCAACATTCCCGGGGTGCGCTGGCGGACCCTGTTGTCGGCATTCGTCGCACAACTGGACCACTGCCACCACCCCATTGTTTTGCGGTCAAAATCCTGGTCATTTGTGTGTGGACCAGGAGGTGTGGTGGAACGCCTAGGTGAGGATCCGTCCGAGCCATCCACCTGCGGCCTCCCTCGTCTCCGGTCTTCTTGACTCTGTCTTGACACCGGGCCCAGGCGGGGAAGGAGGAGAGAGTGTAGGTAGATGCTACGCAAGTCTACTGGCACTATAAACCCCTGCGTAAGTCACCGTCCCTGCTTCCACAATGCAGTCTGTGGGGCACACGGTGGTCATCGTCGGAATCGACGGACGAACTGTCGTGTGTGTGTGTGTGTGTGTGTGGCAAAGTCCAGTGTATCCTCGGCGCCATGCTAAAGTATCAGCTCATATTAGTTTTGAACTACTTTAACATCAGAACCCTCAAAAAAACGATTTCAGTGATCAGCTGATAGACCGGAGAATTCACCAGAGTCCACCTAGTTCTACTTACAGAACTCAAACCGTATGCTGTTTCTTCGCAGCAACTACCCGTTTTTTGTCTCATCACCTGACACCCACTCGCGAGAAATGTTTTCGGTCACTTACCGGATCTGCTGCAATTGCAGAAAAGGAACCTACGTCGAATAAACTGGGGGACTGCTTCGGATGCCAATCGCTGAACATGTGACAGAATTGCGGAGAAATAACGTCAACGCTCAAGTCGCGGCCCATTAGATGAAACCCGGCTACACATTAAAGTTCGATGAGACCGAAATTCTAACGAGAGGTAACATTCGCGTGGGCAGGGAGTTACTCGAGTCATAGTGTACAAGACCGCAGTCTGTCAGGTAGTGCAAGGACCTCCCACCCCATATTCGGCGATGAGACTTTGTTTGGCCATATTAATAAGCCACTCGGCGAGTGCGCAGACCGGTGAGCCAGGCGACTGAGCAATCTTCGCGCCAACCTCCAGCACGGGTGGTGAAATTTCAGCAATGACTCGCATGTCGGCCATCAAGACGTTAGCAACCACCCTCGATGAAGGAGGGAGACGTTTCTTGTCGTCTGTATGCGGTGGCCCAGCGACTGCATCCTACAAATACTGCATCCTCCTGTGTATATGTATCTGATGCTGTCTCTGGATATAGATTCGAGCGTGAATCTAAAACGTGGGGCGAATGCCGTTCTTGTTACAGCAACTGCATCTACTCCTCATGCCCACTTTCCCTTGGCGTTGCGGGTTGCTAGCTGCGAAATGTTTGTTAGTATGGTATGCTGTTAGTATGGTATCACCTTACCCTAAAGTATACTGCTAGCTGCCTATCGGCAGTTAATGAATATTATGCGGTTACGTTTCAAGCAGAATTATGCTTTTAGTATCTCATGTTTTAGTTTCTCATATAAAAGCTTACTTGGTTCCTTTCGTCCAAAGGCCATTCTACGAGTGACTCATAAGTCACAGTCCCTCGGCACCTTTTCTCTTAACCGCTGTGTGATCAGATGCCTGAATGCAGCAGTTACTGAATTCAGGCTCTCACCTTGTCAATAACTACAAGAGGATGAGTGTATTTAGCCGCGGAGTTCCCAGAAATGACCTCACTCCCCCTTCTCACTCTTAAGCACAGTCCACAGTCCGAACCGGTCAACTAGGTGATGAAGAGGTTAGGTGCGAGTGGCTGACAGACGTAGAGGATCCGTCTGCGCGTGCCACACACGACACAGCCCTTCCCACAACACACCGGATATTCATACAAAGGGCTGAGCAGCTCGGGTCCCACACGCGTGGGGATGCCATAAAGGCCGAATGGCACGCATCCCACCCAGGTTAGAGACGCCTAGTCCATGTCTGTGGTTAGCCATTCTCACGACCGGGGAATTATTGAAGAAGTGAGGACCTGACTTCAAAGTTTTTGTTGGCAACGGCGAAGATAAAGGACGCACAGAAGTGTTTGAGTCACAAGAGGTTTACACTTTTGTAATGCGCCCTTCATTCGGCACTTTCCCAAACAGAACTTTATCCGAGAGAGTAGAGGAGGAACTAGCCACTTTTGTCAAAGGGAGCATGCATTTTGCTAAAAGCATCATAATTCCAGTTCAACATTTTGGTATTCAAAATTTGGCCATGTGATGCTCAAAGGGGCCGGGCAAAAACAAAGCCTATGATACGCAGATGGATATCTTATTTTGTCAAGTAAATAAAAATGCACATCGTCAAAGTCCCATCCTCTTCCCCATCATTTTAACTGTATTTGCAGACGTACGTAAAATCGAAGACGAAGAAAATAATGAAAACGGGAGCTTCTGGGGGAAGAATAAATAAAACTCCTAAATCTCATTGGTGAATCCCCTTGCTTTTTTCTAGAGTAAATACGCTTTGTTATAGCTAGGGCCGGCCGCAGCCAAAATGCATACCTTAACGTTGCGCAGTTGGTTAATTATAACAAACTCCACTTCCAAGATCTCGTGGATACAAACACAGCTGTATCACAGTCATCCCGCAGAATATCTACGCTCTTATGAGCGTGTTTATCACAGCAAAAAGGAGACATGTAGAGCATCCACTCTGGAAATTTCGTAACAGCCTGCGAATGCTAACATTGCTCATGCACAATAAGCAACCAGCTTAAGAACACTTTCGATCAGGTCGCAGGCAGCAGGTAGAAGCATCGAATAAACGCCACCCTACGGTCAATCCGAATTCTTAGGAGGGCTTCACCTCAATTCAGACGCACTATTTTTCGACCGCAACCGGTAGAGCAATGGGCCCGTGGTTCAGAAGTAGAGGGCCGGCTTCAATGGTACATAGTGACAAAAGGGTCCGGACCAGAATTCCAGGCTATCCAAACCCGGGGCTGGGGGGGGGGGCTTGCAATAATTCAGAAGCGGCCGTCCCTGTCTACATTAACAAGACATGGAAGTTGTGTATCGTCTCTTAAAATATGCTCACATCAGCCTAGCTTGGCCTTTGCTGGGGCACGCGTAATTAGTTTACTCAGCAAAAGTCTGTCGAATCCTACATTGCAGGCTTTAAGAAAGAGAGAGAGGAATTCGCTTTATTTAGAAATTATTAATTCAACATTTTCATCAAGGATGGGCTCCACTTACTGCAGACAGAAAATAAGTTAATAAATTACTCAAGAGCCAAAAGGCTTTACACACAAAGGAACGAATATTATGGCGAAAGTTCGAGTCTTAGCTTCTGTATTCCTGCCTCTTCGCACGTTAGATAGCGCGCCAAGAACGACAATACTGAATGTTGATATGTCGGTGTACGACAAGAGGTAAGTCTAAAACCACGGTGCATGGGACGGAAAGACTTCTCAGATGTTTGTTTAGAATGCAGTGGATGAGCAATTTCATGCAGAATTCGATCAGCAAATTACTTGACCGTTTTGTAATGTTGTTGCAGGTTAATATCGACTGAAGAGAGATAAAAAACACCAGCAGCAGAAGAGAACATTCGGAGGACTCATTTAAAATCAACAGATCTTTTTAAGCGAAGCAGGAACACTGACAGGAGAACAATATAGAATAAGAGGAAGAATGCAGGCATATACGAATCGCCAGATAAAGAGATGAGGTGTGTGGGAGGAACGTAGACAACGAATATAATAAAGATGTTTACAAACTTTAGTGAAAAGGGACTCAATATGGAGTGCGAATGAAAGATTTTGTGACACAATAACGCCAAGATACCTGAAAGAGGACACCTCGTTAGGAGGGGTGTCTAAGTATTCAGAACTAGAAGAGGAAAGCACATCGAACTGATTTTGATTGTTCAGTAGGAGACCATTTTCCTACGACCATACTGAGACATGGTCAAGACCATCCTTCAGGGACTGGAGATATGTCTGACCTTTGAGAGTGTGTCCGACAACCACATCATCGGCACACTTAATTAATAGACGGTCATTTTGGGATTGTAGATCCTCAGTGTGAAGGGAAACGATGTGAGGGGATAAAATGGAACCTTGAAGAGCTCCACAGTCATGGGGAAGGACTGTCAACTTCCGCTTGCCGGATTGGACACTTTGAGTGCGGGAGGTAAATAATCGCCATGCCAAGAAACAACCCAGCCTAGAGGGCCGCACGCGGATGTTTCAGTAAGGCGAAAATGGCAGGGAATGGTATTGAAGGTGGAGGGGTAGTCAAGAAAAGCACATGTGTACGCACGGAAACCCTTATCTAGTTTTCTTGGGGCAGATTAAACGGCAAGAGCAGCAGCATCTAAGGTACTAAGCTTGGCTTTATATGCTAATTGTAAAGGGTCGGAAAAACTGGAAAAGAATGGCTTTATAATATCTATGGCAAGGTAATTGGACGAAATATAAATTTGTGAAAATACTACCAACAGTTTGACCAGCACGTGGTGAATTTTGGCAAATTAATGCGACCAAAAGCTTTAAAGTAAGCCGTCATGGCATTTATCTCGGCGCAAGAACGTTTACAATTTGTTTGTACGTTTAACCTTTAAAGCACACTCAAGGAAACAAAACGTCACGATGTCGTATTCAATCCACACACTCCAACAATCATTTATCCACTTTGCAATATTCACCACTGGGGATTAGGTTATGATCGCAATTTTCAATGAAGCCCTCAAAATTTTCAGAGCATTTCGTGGTCTAGGCCTGACCTGTGGGCCTTAGTTAATTTGCCCATCTTAGCAAAACGTTATGACCCTATTAGTAGACGCGTAAACCTGTTTGCTTTGACCTCCTGCCCTCCTTGCGCGGACTGTGCCTACCTTCTGCCCACCAAATGTTCAAATATCTGCACGTAACTTAGTTCATTTGGCCCGTAAGTGCAGTACAAGTAGGTGGGTTTTGGATGAACTAAACCACCATAAAACGCAAAGGAAGTTGTCATTTGACAGTTTGACCCTCGCATCCGACGATGTTCACCGTGTGCTCCACAGTAAGGTGGAGGAGGTAGGGTAACTGGCACGTAAGTTAGTTTACTGCGACGGTGGACTTTCGCGGCATCTACCGCACTCTCTCCTCCTACTCCCTCGCCTGGACCCGGTATCAAGAGATGCAGTAGGTGAACAAAATCATGAAATGTCAACCGAAATTCCGAAATGCGTTTTCGTTTCGAAAAGATTAATTAGGTAGGCTTGTAAAACTAATCAGCCTGCAACATAATTTTATAATATTTCAGTTACCTCTGGGATGCCGACTCTTGAATGAACTTCCTTTCGGCTACATCAAAAACAACGCTCATTAAAAACTGACTACTTATGTAGCATACATTTTTCACATTGATTATCGCTGCCCCTAAAATTATATTTCATTGAAAACGTGCATAAAAATATTCACTCTTCTGCACATTCGGTAGAAAATTACGTCTTCTTCTAATTTTATACTCGAAGGAGGGACATAATTCGGTTTTAAAAAAGTTTCTAATTATGGGACTATTAAATACCGTGAAATGGCCGTTCATAAATCGTCATGTCTCTGCATTTACCAACCTGGCTTGTAAAGTCAACAATATGAATCAAACCCACTGGTAAATTTTATGAATCCTATTTGCTCCTCCTTTTTACCGTAGAGAAATATGTGGTTTTGCGTACGCGGAAACTATATGGCTTGTATTTTGGAAGCCCTGAATGCAAGTGTAACGGCACATCGGGTTCAAAATTATTGGGGAATTGAAGAAGTTTTTGAAAACCGAATAATATCCTTCACTCTAGTATAAGATCAAAAGAAGACGTACTTATCTACCGAAAGAGCGAAAGAATGAATATTTTTATGCATGTTTTCCATGATATATAATTGGACTTTTAGGGGCAGCGATAATCAGTGTGAAAATGTATGCTAAATAAGTAGTCATTTTTTACAGAGCATAGTTTTTGCATGCAGCCAAAAGGAGGCTCATTCGAAAGTCGGCATCCCGAGGTAACTGAAATATTATAGAATTATGTTGCGGGCTGACTAGTTTTACAACCCTGCTTAATTAGTCTTTTCGAAACGAAAACGCATTTCGGAATTTCGGTTGACATTTCATGAGTCAGTTCATCTACTGTAGTCAAGAGGACTGGAAACGGGGGAGGATGCGGGTGGTTGGCGCAGCCGAGCCTTGGCGTTCCACTCCCCACCCCCTGGTCAAAACAACAAATGACCAGGGTTTAAACCAACAACAACACCACAAAGGGTCAGATGGAGGAGGATGACTGGGCGACCATGCTCGCTGCCTGTATACACAGCGGGAGCGCAAACGCATCTGCCGGCAGTGAGCCAGCGAATACCAGGCTGCGAGGGCCATGGTTTACTGAATCATAGCATTGCAGAAGCTTAAAGATTAAAGTAAATTCGTAACCCTTGACGGCGTAACGTCTTTTTGTTCAAGTATTCGAAGCTTTCGTGGTCTATAGTTTAAAAAAATCGTCACCTAAATAATTGTACCACTTACATGTACTTCTTCATTCGCAAGAGCAGTCCTTGGAGCGAAAACAGTCACAGGAATGCAGGCTCTCGATGCGACCGCGAGTAAAACGTGCAGTAAGTGGGCTATCTCATGAAATGTTAAAGCAATTTTCGAAATGTCGTTTTGTAAGATAACTGGGTGGCTGTATAATATTGATTATTATGCAGCATAATATCAGAATATTTTTGCTCACCGGGTCACCGGCGTTCGAGTGAGTTTCTTTTTAGTCACCTGCATAAATCACATCGGGGAAAAGAACTATCATCTAATTTGCATGGCACTTCCGCACAGATTTTCGATGACCCTTACGTGCAAATATCTCTCACAGGAATTGTGCACAAAAATACTCTTTGTGTATGTATTTCGTAGAGAGTTACGTCTTAAATTTCCGCGCTCGAAGAAAGGATATCTTTCGCATTTAAAAGCTTCTAATTATGAGATTTTTTGAGATCGCGAAACGCCTGCTCATGCAGCATCGCACCAATACGTTTATTAATGCTGCTTGCGAAGTACAGTAGATGTGCTATCTAATGAAATGCCAGCCGAAATTCTGAAAAATGTTTTCGATTCGGAAGGATTATTTTACTGGGGTTGTAATTTTATCTGCCATATGGTACAATCGCAGGTTATTTCAATCACATCGGGATGCCGGCTTTCAAAAAGAAACCTTTTCAGTCATCTGGAAAAGCAACAATTTAAAAAGTTGCTACTTGAAGAGTGTGACTTTTTTCCAACTGATTTTCAATATCCCTATAAATTCATGCATAAAAATACTCTTTCTTGCGCTCATTTAGTAGACAATTGCATCTTTCTGAAACTTCACACTCAAAGGAAGGGTATCTTTTGGTTTTGAAAAGTTTCTAATTATAAATTTTCTAAGGTGGCAAAATGTCCACTCATACAACATCGCAGCAGCATGTTTCTTAATTTTTCATATAAACTTTACAATCTAGTCCACATCTACTGGGCCATTTTGTGGGTGAGGCATGAAATCTTGCTGTCCGTCTAAATAAATTTTTGGTATTTCTTTGATGAAGTGTATACTACCTGCAGTTTGAGAACACCGAATGCATATGTAACGGAAAGTGGAAAAAACATTTTTCCGAATGGAAAATTTTTTTGAAGACCGAAGGATACACTCCCTTAAGGTAAACAAACTGATGAAGACGTGTTTTGCTACCAAATGAGTTCAGTCGGGGAATATTCTTGTGCATGCTTCCTATAAAATATAGTTGAATTTATAACGGACATCGAAAATCAGTGGAAAAGTCATACTACTCAAAAATCGTTTTTTTACAGGCTGTAGGTTTGCAGGCGCCGAAGGGAAATCCATTTAAAAGCCGGCATCCTGGTGTGGCAGCAATATTTTGTAGTTTTACTATGTGATGATTATTATCTCAACACTAATTAAGTAATAGTTTTGAATCAAAAGCAGATTTCAGAATTTCGACTAATAATTCACGAGAACTTCTGACCGAGTAACCAACGACCCCGGATTTGGATCCCAGACAATACACACTTGAAACTGGATCTAGCCGGTTGATGACTGCTAATAAGCCAGATATGGCCATTCCAGTCTCCCGTGTCTCTTGATTGAGTCCCAAGGGTCAACGGACTAAGCATATCCCGCAACTTGAGCGATGGGTGTCACTTCATCATAATGGTAGATGGGCGCTCACTGATTGCGCTACGGAACTCATCCGTCCCGTTGTGCCTTGGGGCTCGCGCTCTCTCGAGCCCCGCCGACAGCCACACGGCAGTACGTCATATAGGCAGAATAACATTACCCAATCGACAAGCGAGACTGAAATAGCCATTTCTGGCTTATTGGCCGACGTCAGTCAGTCATCTCCAAGCCCGAAATGTGAACCACTTGGGACTTGATCTCGCGACCCGTTGGTTAGAAGTCCAACGTCCTGACCACTGAGCCACAGGCTCGTTGTCCTGTCGTAACGCAATCGGGGAACGCCCTCTGCCATTGTATAACTCAAGTGCCAGTTTCAACTGAAGGGCAGGAGAATGGAAGAAAGATCGTATTTGTGACTGCCCTATAATAATAAAATTTGCACTACTGCTCCCAGTTTTCAGGTCCCGCCCCTTTTCCCAGCACAATGTACGTGGTCTTCAAACCATTTCACATTATTCCCCACATCTGAGGCTGCCTAGTTTTCATTCCCTGCTGTTGTAGTAGTATTCTTCAAGTGTCTATGTTACTGAAAATGTTATAGTAACCTGTTTATCCTGATTTGATAAGTGCAGATGCCGTTTTCTTAGGATCTTACAAGGCAAGGTCTATTACCCTTAAATATACTGAGCTCTAGCAAGCAGCTGCTCTCTTAACCTTTGATTCCCTGAGCATTCCAAATACAACCCCCTTATGAAGCATCTGCGATTTTGGAAAGACATTTGAATAAAAGCACAGGCAGAATTGAGAAGTGCAGGTCTGTCCTCGGCACAGACTGTCGTGAACGAAGATGTCCACTGTATGCCCCGCACCATGGCAGGTAGGGAGGCGGCGACTAACTCGTGAGTTAGTTCCTATTTGGAGAGACTTGCGCAGCATCTACCGCATTCTATCTTCCTTCACGCACCTGAGCCCGGTGTCAAGACAAAGTCAAGAAGTTCCCGGGGACGGTATCGGGACATTGGCTGACAAAGCTAAACAGTCCGTCTGCCTGTGGCACACGCACCTCTGTACTGAACACAAAGAACCAGGTCTTCACACACAAGCAACAAATGGAATGACCATTTCCGGGTTATTTGTTAATGATATCCCAAATTAAGCCTGCTTATTTTAGGTTTGAATGCAAACCAATTGATCATCAAGCAGCTCCCAAAGGGACTCTGATCGCCTTGGCCGAGGCCGAGGTTATTCATTTACATGACAGTGATGTGCATCAGTTAGTCCTGGTCTAAGGGAGACTTACAGCATTTGTTTCACACTCTTTCCACATGCATCAAGTTTCAACGACAAGATACGTTCAATATAATTAATGATTGTTGTAGACATGAGGATATTTGGACCGTCGCGAATGACGATGCCGCAGTTTGGCGAGCGCAGGGATGGTGACTTGCGCACGAATCAAATCATTTTAATAGTAGACTTGCGCATAAACTGCCTGCGTGCTCTCTCGCCCCTCACCCATTTGAGTTTGGTGTCAAAACAGAGTCAAGAAGACCGGAGGCGGAATCGGGCGTGGTGACTGACAAAGCTTATTGGCCCATCTACGCTTTCCACGCACCACGCGGACGGCCGACCTGGACTTTATACACAAACAAGAAAAGGAGGAGGTTCAGATCCCTGCCGAGTGAGTGTGTCATAGGGGCCACATAAAGGGGTGGCGTACCATTGCAGGAGGTAGACGTCCAGAAAGACTTGGGTGTGTGGGTAAGGGCTTCTCTAAAACCGTCGCTCCACTGCACCAAGGTAGCCAAGTCAGCGATGTCTGTCCTTTATCTTGTCAAGAGAGCTTTCTCTATCTTCGATGGGGACTGTTCCAATAAAATCTTTCGGATATTTGTACGGCCACAGCTAGGGTTCGCTAGTCAGGCGTGGAAACCCTGGACATATAAAGATCTCAGCATCCTTGAGAAAGCTCATATTCGGGCAACCAAACTCGTAAGTGGACAGGGTTCACTCCCCTAGGAAACACGACTATCCCAACCTCGGCCTTTTCCCACTGAATTACAGACATCTAAGAGGCAACCTTATACAAACATTCCGTATAATGCGCGGCCAGGACTGCTGTCTCTTACCCGCTAATTGCTTTGAGTTAGAAACCACAACGAACCTCCGAGGTCATTCACTTAAACTACGTGTGACTGGCGCCAGGCTGGACATGCCGAAGTTCTTCTTTTCAAACAGAGTGATCGAGTATTGAAATGCTCTGCCAACAGATGTCGTCATGCCCACCTCCGTCGAGGCTTTTAAGCGCAAGTTGGACCAGTGTACCACTAAACGTCATAAAGTCTCCTGACCGACATAGTCTTAGCATTTCGTTGAACAGTTTATCCACTTTATTATATTACTGCCTGTATTTCAGTAATGTTTGTTTTATCATTATTATCCCAGGTGCGTTGAATGTGTGTTGGCATTCAATTTGTCTCCCCCAGAAACTGGGATAGCACCAATTATCCGTAGAAAGACTACCGTACAGCACATTTCGTAACGTTAATGTTTTTTAACACCTATAACAATTCGTTTATCTGTCCGTTTTCGAAAACCTTGTCAATCTGGAAAAAAACTTCTGCAGGTGTTTGATGTTTCCATTTTCAAATTTTTGATATAATTCGTTTCCTTGTAACAAATAGGGAGTTCAAAGGTTCAACACCTATGTTTCCCTCAAATAAACTGAAAATGAAACTCTCCGCCCTGAGGGGACGGAGTTAATCCTTTAACTGACAGCCTTCCGGTCAACAGCTGTTAGCGCGGCGTGTCAGATTGTTTGTTTTGAGGAATATGTGTTGAGTGCCGCGGAGATGGAGCTCCCAGACGAAATGGAAATAGGTGAAAATATTAACAACAGTTCGATCAGCACGTGGTGAATTGTGGCAAATTAATGCGACCAAAATCTTTAAAGTAAGCCGTCATGGAATTTATCTCGGCGCAAGGACATTTACAATTTGTTTGTAAATTTAACCTTTTTAAAGGGAACAAAACGTCGCTATGTCGTATTTAATCCACATCCTCCAACCGTCATTTATGCACTTCGCAATATTCACCTCTTAGGCCTCTGTTTATGATTGCAATTTTCAATGAAGCCCTCAAAAGTTTCAGACACAAGCTGGGTATTTCGTGGTCTAGGCCTGACCTAGGGGCCTTAGTTAATTTGCCAATCTAAGCAAAACGCTATGACCCTGTCAGTAGACGCGTAAACCTGTTTGCTTTGACCTCGTGCCCTCAGTGCGCGGACTGCGCCTACCATTTGCCTAACAAATGTTCAAATGTTTGCACATAACTTAATTCCTTTGGCCTGTAAATGCAGTACAAGTAGGTGGGTTTTGGATGAACTAAACCACCATAAAACGCAAAGGAAGTTGTCATTTGACAGTTTGACCCTCGCATCCGACGATGTTCACCGTGTGCTCCACAGTAAGGTGGAGGAGGTAGGGTAACTGGCACGTAAGTTAGTTTACTGCGACGGTGGACTTTCGCGGCATCTACCGCACTCTCTCCTCCTACTCCCTCGTCTGGACCCGGTATCAAGACACGCAATAGGTGGACTAACTCATGAAATGTCAACCGAAATTCCGAAATGCGTTTTCTTTTCGAAAAGATTAATTAGGCAGGCTTGTACAACTAGTCAGCCTGCAACATAATTCTATAATATTTCAGTTACCTCGGGATGCAGACTTTCGAATGAACTTCCTTTTGGCTACATGCAAAAACTATACTCTGTAAAACTGACTACTTATGTAGCATACATTTTTCACATTGATTATCGCTGCCCCTGAAAGTCCAATTACATTTCATGGAAAACATGCATAAAAATATTCACTCTTTTGCTCATTCGGTAGGAAATTACGTCTTCTTCTAATTTTATACTCGAAGGAGGGACATAATTCGGTTTTAAAGAAGTTTCTAATTATGGGACTATTAAATACCGTGAAATGGCCGTTCATAGATCGTCATGTTTCTGCATTTACCAACGTGGCTTGTAAAGTTAACAATATGAATCAAACCCACTGGTAAATTTTATGAATCCTATTTGGTCCTCCTATTTTATCGTAGAGAAATATGTGATTTTCCGTACGCGGAAAATATACGGCTTGTATTTTGGAAGCCCTGAATGCAAGTATAACGGCAGGTAGGGATCAAAATTATTCGAGAATTGAAGAGGTTTTTGAAAACCGAATAATACCCTTCCTTCGAGTATAAAATTAAAAGAAGACGTACTTATCTACCGAAGGAGCGAAAGAAGGAATATTTTTATGCATGTTTTCCATGAAATATCACTGGACTTTCAGGGGCAGCGATAATCAATGTGAAACATTTATGCTTCGTAAGTTGCCATTTTTTACGGAGCGTAGTTTTTGCATGCAGCCGAAAGGAAGTTCATTCGAAAGTCGGCATCCCGAGGTAACTGAAATATTATAGAATTATGTTGCAGGCTGACTAGTTTTACAACCCTGACTAATTAATCTTTTCGAAACGCAAACGCATTTCGGAATTTCGGTTGATATTTCATGAGTTAGTTTACCTACTGTAGTCAAGAGGACCGGAGACGGGGGAGGGTGCGGGTGGTCGGCGCGACTGAGCCCGAACCTTGGCGTTCCACTCCACACTCCCTAGTCAAAACAACAAATGACCAGGGTTTAAACCAACAACAACACAACAACGGGTCAGATGGAGGAGGATGACTGAGCGCCCCTGCTCGCGGTCTGTATACCCCGCGGCAGCGCAAACGCATCTGCCGGCAGGGAACCAGGTGTCGGCGAACTCCCAGCACATACCAGGCTGCGAAGACCATGCTTTGCTGAATCATAGCATTGCAGACGCTTGCAGACCTTTAAGCCCAGAAGGGTTATATGTGGCCCTGAATTTGCCTGGGCCGTCAGTCTTCAAGACTGGGTAACCAAGCAGTCGTAGGCTGAGAGACACTACCCGTAAAGCACACGCAGACAATCCTCGCATGCATGGGAGTGTCACAGACCAGTGAAGACCCAGGCGTGACAGCTTGGCTCTCAGCCCACGGTCTGGCATGCAGTGAGCATAGACTTGCACGGTAGACTATTTGTGGGTATTCAAAGCTGTCAGTCAATGTGTGGCTACGAAGACGTCGAAGAGAGGAAGGCAATTAGACAGAAAGACGAGAGGTTTCAACTTCAGTCCTGGAAGAACAGCATGCTTTTTAGCAGTAGTAAGTGCGCTAGTTCCAAAACTGACCAATCAAGAGTGCATCACAAATCGGGGTGTAATAAAAGTAGTTGCGCCTACGAGTCTACTTTACCACGAGTCAAAACGGAAAGAAACCGGAGAAGTCGTCATTTGCGGATAATTGTCGCCATCGATGACGTTTGCCCTGCGAACTCGAAGGATATTGGATCGACTTTACAGTCGGGACTCAAGAATGTTTGGAAATAGCAGTATTCAGACCCAAACAAAAAACTGGTGAAGTAAAATCTGCCAGCTGTTCGTGGAAATCCAGCCGTGATTTCCCATAAAGAACGATTAACGTCCGTTGCGGTCACCAATTCTTTAAGCGAAAATTCCCACTCACGTACTAGAAGACTGAAGATGGCCATTTATGATAAAATGTCGTCTACATGGGGAATGTAAATAAAAAATTTGACTTCTAGATCTTCCCTAACATCGGGTACACTTGGTTAACGCCTTGCATTGGAATAGCATTACCGACAGAGACAAGGGAAACTGGAATGGCCATTTTTGACTTATTAGTCGTCGTCAGCCAGTCCTACCTAACCCCGAGGTGTGCAACACCTAGAGCTCGATCCCGCGACCTGTTGGTTATGAGTCCAACGCCACTAACCACTGAGTAGCAGGCTCGGTATGCAGCAGCCGCTTCATCCCCCCTTTTCTCCGGCTCCGTTTTGTCAATCGGTGGCCGCGACAATCGTTGCCAGNCCTGTCCAGCTGCAGTGACTCCCGGCTGCCCTCACAAACTAGTATCACGTCACGCGCGTCGGACGATCTGGCTTGATACCCGTGAGCCCCGAACCCAAGACGGCAAGGAAAGGTTTGAGTACAGTCAACCCTCTAGCCACCTGAGCCACGAGGCCCTTTCGAGTGCTGTAATTATAATAACATTTGGTGGGAACTACCCACCCAGCCTACTGCAATGTATGGAATCCACCAAATCTGCTCCAGTTAGCAGACTGCCCAAGCTGGCTGTCCAAGCTCACTGCTCCCGGTGGGGTCTCGTAGCTCAGGCGGCCAGAGCGTTGGCTGTACTCAAGCCCCCGCCCTTTCTATTGTGGGTTCTAATCCCCCCGAGGTCACTGAGCCTTCTGCAATTGAGTCAGTATCTTATTCAACATTTGCCAAAGCCCCTTTTAACGCCCTAATCTGTCTCACCCGTTGTGTGCGTGGTCCCACGTTGTCATGCTAATCGATCGATTTGACTTGGGCATGCATCCGCCCTCCCTCTCGTCCACGGCTTAACGATGAGGATGGCAATCCTCTGTTTTCGGGCCTTTCCTCTTGGCTGGCCAGCCGGCCCTCCCATAGCTCACTCAACCAAGCGCTCCACCCCCCCCCTCACCCACCCACCCCACCGACTTGTGTCCGTTTCGGCTTATTTATCTGTGACTTAGCTGGTCTGCAGCGGACTGGCTGACAGACCTGGAAGAAGGGTTGCCCGTTTGCTGAAAAGAAGAATTATAACGGTCTAACTTCTCTATGTATGACTTTATTTGCGAAAGCAAAGAGTAAGGGGTATCTGAGAGATTGGAGGCTGGACTGGTGAGGACTTGGTAACATCGCACATCTTCAGTAGCCGGCTGGCCATTCAAACCGGCCCCAAATAAAAGATTATTCATTGTCATCATCTAACTTTGTGGAAGATTAGAAATTACAAAGGCTTGTGCCGACGTAATGCAGATGATTTGTTAGAAGCGGCAGCCGGTAATCTCATGATTCCTAAGTCCAAGGTCGGAGAGGTAGATCTTAGAGAACGGTCTTTCCTGTGGAGGAGAGCGTACGAACAGTTCAGAGAGCAGTCAGCCAGCCAACAATAGCTTCCTAAGTTGTAAGTCGATGTTGGCAAGCCATAATACCACACGGGCGATGAGGGCGCTTACTAAGAAAATTGAGCCAATGCAGATCGAAGACAGCTTGAAATTACACCAGAGTGTGCTAATGCCCGAAAAACATTAGTACGAGAACAAAGAGTGAAAGGAACTTATTGTGCACTTCTAGTGATACAAACGGTAAAGGCGGTTGAGGCGGTTATAAGATGCGCATAGAGGAAGACCCTTTGAGTGCTGATCTGAAAAGAAGAGCCAGAAAAGCTGGTGTTACAGTAGGCTGAAAACGAAACAGAGAGACATTGGTAAATAGAGGTGGTATATCAGTAAACGGGGGACTACGTGAGCTATTCTGCGTGTTGGGTAAGCTTACTTTTTTGCCAGCCACATCTTAGAAGGGTTTCTTGAAAATTGATTGGACGGAGCAGCCCAATCAGTAAGACTGGCGGATAAAGGGCCTTGGTAACATAACCACCTTTGATGTTAAAACTCGTCGTCGCGTTAGTCCTGCACCCCTACACATCCAGCTGGAAATGCACGCAAAACAGACCATCCAGAGCATCAGTATGAGTCATTCTATCATGGCTGGTAGATGCCTTCTGATCTACTCTGCCGCTTACAAATCGCCAACTTTAGTGTGACCATCAGCTGCAGGTTTCTCGACCTTCCCCTGGATGATCATCTCCATGCTAGTATATCCTACCGACGCTAGTTATCGTGTGGAATTTGATCGGGTCATTTGGGTGACCTATCGGGTAGCGAAGCATCACTTATAGCCACTGAGGCAACACAGTCTACAGACGATATCACTGAAGTTGAGAACTTATTTATCGACCTGTGAAAATACACTGTTCAGTCTTTTAGTCTATCGAAACCTAAAGAATGTCTGCTAATGCTTGTGAGATAGACAGGGCCCCATGATGAGGGGGAAGTGGACTGAAACCTTGTGGTCCGCCCTGGCCCAGCAACTGACAGGTTGTTCCTTAAAAACTCGAGTCACTAGTTAACAGAGAGCCCCTGTCCATTAAGGGGAAGATCTCATGTCTCCCGACCCAAATAACTTCGTAACATTAGGTGAGTGAGAAGGACTTAAGACCGCAGACATTTAGGTGAGAGAGAGAGAGAGAGAGAGAGAGAGAGAGAGAGAGAGAGAGAGAGAGAGAGAGAGAGAGAGAGAGAGAGATAGAGAGACATGTTGCATTCCCATGTGTGCGGAAAGCACTGTTTTGCCAACGGCGTATTTTCACTTACCTCGTTCAACAGTCAACATGCACAACCGTTAACATGATCTTGAGCAGCTCGTCGATGGCTGACGAAATACACAAAAGACCTACCGTTGGGGGGGGGGGTGGCCTTGCGAAAACGAGCGCAAACGTGAGCCATTTGGCGTCCTGCCTCGTCCTGATTGGTAGGCCAGCTACCTCGTGTTTAGTCGGCAAAATAGCAAAAAACGGAAGTGAGTGATTGAAACTCGACATGTTATAGCCGAGTATGATGAAATACGGTCGTCACTGCATGCAAAGGGCAAACACCGATTTCGGGAGGTAACGGCTATGAATGAAGCCAGAAAGCTAGATTCCACGCGACTTCAAACTGACTGGAGTCATGTGGTAAACACAGGAAAGTAGAAAAGAAGCTACTTTGAGCGAGGATGGGACATATAAATCGACGGAGGAAATAGAGCCCAGGGACTCTCGTACTGCAGTTGGATAGATGAACTCAGCGATTAAAGGAATCTGTGGAAATTATTGAGAAAACTAGCATTTCGGCCATCCGTTTGTTTTATTACTTCAGTGAGGTACCGGAATAGGCCGTGCAATTTGAAGTATACGAAATAGGGACAAGTAAACGGGAGGAAGCAGATAATCCAAACTTATTGGTTTGGGAAAGCTGGATTGAGTAGGACAGCATGTGACAGGCAAACTTGAACCTGACTCTTTTCCTACATCTTATCCATAACCTAACGCTTACCACAAATTTAACCTTAACCCTAAGTTTATCCCCTTTCTTAGTCTCATACAGAAACACAACCCTAAAACAAAATGTCGACCTAAGTAGGCACATTATAATGATGAAGACTTAGGACTTACACGTTTGATCTTCATCCTAGTTCGTTTTACCCAGGAGAGCTGGACTAAAATGCGGCACTCGTCCTGAAGTTAACTCACCGACCGCCGTCAGAGCCGTGAACGTCTCCCCCCCTATACAATCGAACTTCATTATCTTCCTTGGGCAGTCAACTTACTGTATAAGATTTGGTGGATTCCAGACCTTGCAGTAGGTTGGGCGAGTAACTTGACCCAAGTGGGATAAAACTCGCGTCGTTCGACGGGGCCTCGTAGCTCAAGTGGTTAGAGCGTTGGCTGTACTAAAGCCTTCCCCTTACTGTGTGGGTTCGAATCCCACCGAAGCGAGGAGTTTTTCACAGTGGGGTCAATAGGAATTATTCAAAATCTGTCAAAATACCTATGAATTACGTGAGCCTAGTAGTCATCTGGTGGATACTAGGTGAATTACATAGGAAATCCTGCTTGGGCAGTCAACTTACTGTATCAGATTTGGTCGATTTCAGACCTCGCTGTAGGTTGGGCGGGTAACTTGACCCAAATGTGATAAAACTCGCGTCGTCCGGCGGGGTCTCGTAGCTCAAGTGGTCAGAGCGTTGGCTGCACTTAAGCCTTCCCCTTGCTGTCGTGGGTTCGAATCCCACCGAGGCGCCGAGTTTTTCACAGTTGGGTCAATATGAACTATTGAATACTGCTCGTGAGCCCGCCAGAACGATACCAGTGAGATCAACTCCCAGTAATGTCTTTTCATAGTAACGCGTCGGGAACAGGACAAGTCCAAAATAGTTTGAACCCTGGGCCACAGTCAATCAGTGTATCGATCTGGCGTCGACATGCAGAGCCCTGCGTCACAGATCGTGGATTGATGAGTATCCCCTATACCTGTCGTTTGTTCTGTTGCTCCTACTGTCTCTGACGATGGGCTCGTACGATTTTGAAAGCACAGAACAATAAGTAAATTCATAGATGTATTGGCAGATTTTGAATTCATATTGACCCAACTGCGGATAACTCGGTGCCTCGGTGGAATTCAAACCCTCGAACGCAAGGACAAGTTTGGCCCCTTTCTTAGTCTCAGCCAGAAAAACAACGCTGATATAACATGTCTACCTAAGTAGGCACGTTGTAATAATGAAAACTAAGGACTTACACGTTTGATCTTTATCCTAGTTCGTTTTACCCAGAAGGGTTGGACAAAAACGTGACACTTCTGCTGAAGTCAGGAAGGGCAAGGCTGTACTAAAGCCTTGTCCGTGCCGTTGTGGGTTTGAATCGCACCAAGGCGCTGAGCTTTTCACAGTTGGATCAGTATGAATAAACAAAGTGTTTTGGCAAATGGCCAGTCTTCTTCTTCTTTACTTACACATACACATGGAACTAGAGCGTTCGCATCAGTTCATTTCTGAACTGTTTATTTCCTACTCGGCTCGGGATCGGCAAAGTATCGAAACTTTCCCATAATGTCTTTGGCTGGTTTAACTGGAATGGTCGTTGTGGTACTTATGAACAACAAATTAGAGGCGGTATACGTCCTTTCAACTGTGCACCGAAGTCGTCTCGTGATCACGTTTGACACGTTATCACACTTGAAGGGGAGGTAGATAGTCACTGACTTTGTGGTACAGATATTTTTTGGGAATTCCTTGCCTGGGATGGCGGTATTTATCGACGAATTTCTCCGGATACCCGTTTATTCATAAGCACCACAACGGCCATTTGAGTTAGACCAACTAAAGACATTTTGCTGATAGAAGCGAACAGGCGAGTCTCTGAGGATGGATTCGAGTGAGAATCCGAAACGTCAGGCAAATAAATTTCTTGTTCCAGTGATTGCATCTTCATCTTCTAAAGACATTTTGCCTATGCACGCCACATCAAACTGTATTTATGAGTTTACATGTAGTTGCGCATGCAAGTACATTGGGCGCACGCAAAGGCAGTTGACAACTCGGTCAGCTGAATACATGCCAAAATGGCTGCTTAAGGCGCAAAATAAGGTTTCCAGGAGCTTAATTACAAAGCACCTAGTGGATACGGACCATACGGTGGACCCAATGGTTGCATTCAAGGTCCTGTTTCGGGCGACGACCAAGCGTCTCTTGCGCTTTGCAGAGGCCCTGCAATACGGAGTAGGAAACCAGAACTCTTTAAGCAGTTGGACCACGTGATAAACCTGGCACTACCACAGTAAGGATCGATTATGGACGAAACCCTGTCCCCATATACGTCCTCTCATTTCGCCTCTAGCCCTCCCCCCCTTCCCCTCCCTGGTTTGACTGAACGCAGCCCGCGCGTTGCACTTTAAATCACGCCGGATAAGTTCTCACTATAATCCCTACTCGCATACTTGGATGACTTCTTTCCCCCTCCCCCTCCCCTCGCCATGCGCAGTCGCATACTAGACCCGTGTTTCATGTTACCTATCACGCTTTATCCCTCTTGGTCGATCGGTGATTGAACAGTCTGCCTTTTAATGCAACTATGCAATGACCGTGTGCAGGTGAATGAGAGTTCTCGAAGTTTATGGCGTCAGTAAATTCCACATGCGTTGTCGCCTTTGTCTTATTCAAATTTATTCCTGGTAAAGCATTGCTTCAATTCGTCTTTAAACACAAGCGAGGTGTGGGAATAAGGGGGAGGGGTGATGAGTGTCAATGCTAAGGGCGGGGTGAGAGCTGAGGGGCACGGAGTGTTGCACGTAGTTAGTCGGCCTTTGCCCTCGGCAAACGCTGAGTCCGAACGACGTCCTTCTGCGCGCATAAGACTAGTTTTTGAAACCCGATAGCAGCCGTTTCTGTTGTTGCTAACAGACCCTGGTCTAGTAGCTTCGGGTAGCTCAATGGGACTTTATAAATCACGCGAAAAGCTCCGCTGGGGTCCACGCGATACCGCGAATCAACAACATGTGCCAGAATGGAGTTCTTTATGCTCCTAGGTTCGCCTTTTCCCAACCATGCCAAAAGGTGTTCTCGTATTCTTTTGGAGAGGTGCCCACTCACACGACCAATATAACTTGCTCCACAGAAGCAAATAAAGGAGTAAATGCACACTTAGGTGGTCTGAGATGGCAACTTATCCCTACCTTCTCGTACAATAGGGTTAGTAGAGAATAATATTCGAACCCTTGCTGCTGAGAAGGTTCATGAGACAGCTGGATCAAAGCGTCTTCCTAGGGTTTCATTCACAGTGTTCCCTTGAAAAGGAGTTTGAGGAGCAGCGTATTCTTTTCGGTGGTTAGTGTGGTGGGTCTTCTGGTCTCTCGACAATAGTCTTTGCAATGAACCTATCAGGATATCCATTCTCACGAAGCAAGTTCTGGCCTGATGAGAATTTATAGAAAGCAAACGCATGCTCGCCAACTGGTATGCTGAAGACATAGTTGGACAACCTATACTGCAATGCGCGAGTGTACAAGCTGCCGAAAAGGCGGTGGCGGCAATTGTTCCAGTAAACCGAATACCAGCCGTTGAGGCTGTTGGGTCCAGCGAGAGGTGCAGGAGTGCGCCTACAACCGATCAGCAACGTCGATTAGTTTCAAGTCGTCAGCGTGCCATGGCTCGCGCTGGTAACCGCGGCAGCAGACTACCGCATTCCTATCCTGACGGGCATTAAAATTGTCGTCTTTCCAACCGAAACAGACAGCAGCGTTTGTCCAAATATGCCCCACCTCCACACGTATGTGGGAGAGCGCGCACACGCGTAAAAGCAGTCGGCATGACTGATTGTCTTCTGTGATGCCAGGTGGTTCGAGTCAGGGGTTGAGGCGTAGCTCCTGAGGTCAGACGCTTTGATCGTGGAAACGGCTTAACCAATAAATGCACGCAACTAGGCCTGTCGGTGGGCATGCAAAGCGGACTTCTGTACAAGTAACGGTCAAAAACAGGTATTCCAGCGTGACGCAAGATCTTATATTAATACCTCAGACGGTCATATGCTAGGTTCGTAATGGAGGTTAGAAAGTCGGATCTCTGCACAGTGCAGGTATTACTGTATGTTATTACCGACAAAGACAAGGGAGACTGGAATGTCCATTTCTAGCTTATTAGGCGTCGTCAGCCAGTCATGCATAACCCCGAAGTGTGAGACACCCGAGGCTCGAACTCGCGACCGGTTAGTTAGAATTCCTCTCCTCTAACCACTGGACCACGAGCCCGTTGCCCTGTCGGTTTCAATCGAGTATATAGAAGGTATTGATGTTTCCTCAATCAGAAAAATGATGCTTTCTTACATGGAAACGAGAACACACTTTCCCCACCAGGTAGTATATTAGATGAGCCTGTTGATTTAACTGGCTGATTGCCGAAAACAGCGAATGGACGGAAAAGCTCTTCTTATTAATCAGACCTTTTGTCCGTACTCTCGCCCTTTCCCTCTCCCGGATCATGCCATCCGAATCGTCAACGTGAACATAGGCATCATTTTTCACTTCTGCAGCGAGCTACGGCGGTCCTCTCGGGCGCTTACAGGCAACCAACTCCACTCTCATCACCATCTGCGGAAACGCGCATCTTTATCCTGCCGGCATTAACCATTTTATGGACTTAATCAGACCCTTTGGGTGTTCTGTTGAGTCACCAACATATACTACAGATAACAACCCCCGAGTAGATAAGAGAGTCATTTGCGTGTGAAAGGACTTACCTAAACCGTTGCGCCCCTGACGGCTAAGGATACCAAACTTCAACCACACGCACACAACAAGCCCGTCCCGTGTAATAGAAAAAAATAAGAGAGCAAATTTATTCTGTACACAGAGTAGGTAGGTAACCGTAATTTAGCAGTTTTATTATTCGTTAGGACAAGGCGTCCGTGTGGGAGTGCGTGAGAAGGGTTGAGGCGTTGGCATGCATCTGACATATCCGTATCAGCAGGAGGAGGTAAATGGCTGCAGCGAAGGAGACACGATCACTGAAACACGTGCTTTATTAGCCTGACGTTTCGGATTCTCACTGTCCATCACCAGAGACAGAGTCAGATAAGGGTAGTGGATTGCCCAGGTATTGCAGTATTTATAGGATGTAATTGTTATGCCGCTACGTGTCTATCAGAGTCAGCGCTGAGACCTAGCCTAGGTAAAGAAGTTAGCCGCGAGGAGGACGTGCAAATAACCACCTTCCTCGATATCAATGTCGGCAAGCCAAATCATCCAAGAGTCCATACGGATGACGAAATCCGGTAGGCAGCCACTCGGCGACGTGCGATGAGCGTGGGAGCCGATAATCTTGATCGGCATACAGGCGTTATGGCAACGGCATGGCAACAGCATATTTAAATACTTGGCCAGTCGAGTTGTGGTGCACTTGGGAGCTGCCAACTGTGATAGGCATGTAGCGGTTTAGAAACTAAATCCTATAAATATTGCAACACCTGGGCAATCCACTGCCCTTATCTGACTCGATGGATTCGAGTGAGAATCCGAAATGTCGGGTTAATAAAGCACATTTTCCAGCAATCGTGTCTCCCTCATCACGACTGCTTCCTGGAACTCCTCTCTTCGCTTCTATTAACGAAGTAATTGACTGTGTTGGACATGTTATTGGTTTGCCATGGGTTGAGTCATGGACGCATGATTAGGGGACAGGAGTGGTGGTAAGCCACGTAGGTCGACGACTGTTTGCGGGCGAAGCCGTGACTCAGCACAGCTGGACAAGGTATGCTTCAGGTCAAGCCTGAACGGTGACTGTGCGTTAGCGGCAGGTCTTCCGGCTAGCTCTGCTCCCGTAGTCGCCTGCCAGCAGCCAGACACCGAAAAATAGGGCGGTGGAGCGGCTTTCACAAGTCAACCCACAGCATTAAGACCGCCTACCGACGACGCCCACGAGATCGACGCAGACCTACTATAAGAGGATAACTGAAGGAAGGAGAGTGGGGCGTTGAAAACAGGTCAGACCCAAACACCAGAAACTCAGTTCCCTATTTGGTAGGTAGCTTCTGTACGCTGAAGTGGAAACAACGCGTCTCCCGACTCCGAAACAAAAAATATCAAGCAGAAAGGGGAATATACCAGCTGAACACAATCAGAACATGTGTCTGTTTTCCAAAAACTATGAAATAAATATCAGAAATTATTGAGAAAGTAACGCACGGCCTCTGAATCAGGGAATTGTTAGGAAGTATCATGTAATCTGAAAAAGATTCGCAAGTTGCGTGAACAAGACAGGATGAAAGTGGGACTGCGTCTCCTTTCTAAACGATTCCCAGGAAGTAAATTAACTAGTAACACAGGAATGACGATCATTATATGCGATTCTTTTCAATTCCACGTGCCCCTGAAGCCTGTTACGCCGAGCTGCAATATTTTCCCAATCATCGGACCTAATTGAACAGCAGTATGACGTCCACGACAGGTGCAGTAAAGGCGAATTTCAGGATGGCTGTAATCTGTGGAATTGCGTGGTCCGGATGGTGTCCTTGAAACAGTTTCAAATAATCTTTCCTACCAAATGGTTCTCAGGCTCTTCAAGGTCTTTAATATAGCTTCAGGCCAGTGAGTTTAGGAAGCCTTTGCCCAGTCGATGCAGCCTACGTTGACTTTAGAACAATTTTCGACAGTGTTTCACACAAGTTGCTGATATTTAAACTGTGCCAAATGATAGGGAAAGGGAACGTTTTCAAGTAGCCGACTGACTTTCTTGCAGAAAGACCTATGCATATGCGTATTGTTGACGTCAATTTGGATTGGGCGACGGTTTGCGGTGGGTTTCCGTGCGTGACCATTTCGTGCTCCATTCTTTTTAAATATATGTGAACGATTGTCTAAACTGACTGGATTGCAAGAGGATAATAGTCGTATATGACCCCAAATCGTAACAAACGGTGGGCATCGGAGGGAACGTTACAGCTGCAAGCTAACCGGGATCGGTTACAGCCGCGGTGTACTGCATGAACCCAATAAACACCACTTACACGCCTCCGATCTAACTACAGGAGGACGGAGGATTAGGAAGTCATCAGTCCGAATCACGTAACGAGTCGATGGACTTCGGGGTGTTGATAGCCTCCGTACCCAAACCACCCTCTCACTGTAGCGAGATATTAAAGGAGACCACAGCTGTCCTAGGCGCGATCAGGGCGTTCGTCCCCTCTTATAGGAAGTACGGAGGATATACAATCATGGTTCCGGAAATCCTGAAATTAGTGGGCTGTGTGCTACGTGTGCGGAGAGTATTTTTGCCAACGGTGTAGTTTCTCTTACGTAGCCCAATAGTCAGCCTGTACAAGCAAAAGTTGACCTTTGACGTATCCTCTGGCGATGCAACACGCGAAAAACATGACGTGCGGGGTGACCTTGGACAGTCTATGTTGTTGCCAATAGAAGCGAAGAGACGAGTCCCAGGAAGTAGTCTTGATGAAGGGGACACGATCGCTAGCCTGTTATTGGCTGATAGACGAAAGCGGGCGCGAATAAGAACCAATTAGCGCCCGGTCTCGTCCTGATTCGTGGATTGGTTCATTAGCGTAGGGGAAAACCTATTGGCTGTGGCTTGGGCATGATGAAATGTGGTTGTCACTGCGTGCGGAAGGCAAACGCCGCCCTCATTACTTAGTTGCCACGGTTGAAGCTAAAATAATTTTTTCAGAAAACTGGTGAGGAAGGGACTGCAGCGGCAGCCTTTCGCATTTGAATCAAATTTCGGCCTATCAAAGCGAATCGTTGCTCCTGGGAGCCGCTGGCCATACTGACCCTCGAGGTTGCAGGATTTGTTGCACGGATAACCTGTATGCCGGCGGTAAACACGGTAAAGATAACAACGCCTGCAATTGAATGCAGGCAAGGAAATTAGATTCCGCGTGACGTTAGGCTGGCCCAGACCTGTAGGCAAACGTCGAGAATCAGCGGTTAACGTCCTCGTTTATGACGATCGAACTGTCATCTAGCGGGTTAGTATTGCACACTGAAGTCTGGCACACCGGCTGCCTTATAAAATGCTGCAAAGCATGATGACAGAACTATGATATGGAGATCACGAACCGCCTTTAAATAAGTTAGTTTGTCACCGGTGCCTTATGGTTAGGTTATTGAACCAAAGCGCTAGATGCAACCTCAACAAGAAATCCGAACAGCTGTTGGGGAATCCCCTGTACTCAAAATCCTCGCGAAACCTCATTAAACGGATTCGGGTATTACGATACATGTTAAGGCGTCCGGGAGAACCGACGCGCTCCCTGGTTCAGTCGCGCGGGCAAATATTTTGTGAGACGGACTACTCAATCGGAAATTAACACTTAATACTGGATGCTGGAATATGGGAACTTCCCAAGATCCTGGTACCAAAGTCTGGGGCGCGCAGCCTTCGTCAGTCCAGCGTGCATGTCTGTTCCCTATCTGAAGTCTGAATACCCAACTCAGGTGCTGAGTAAGTAAAGATCCTCGGAGTTAACTCTAACTTCACCCCGAATCGCAACGGTCCACGCGACTCTTCCGGTAGACGCAGTGTGACGAACACCATTGCAACATGTGAACAGCGCACTACTTGCGTGAGAACCAGAGGTCGGATGGTTTACGTGTAACTGAACAGTCATTTTGTGAACACATCTGTTGTCTTTATGTAATCAGTTGAACACCGTGATAAAGAAGACTTTATGGCTGCCAGTGTTGGTCAAGACACTCCCTCACCGTGGTCTCAAAGGAGTTACCACCTCAAAAGTGGTCGTCTCCAGTGAGCAACAAATGCTTCCTGGCAGTAAAAGAAATGTTGGCCCGTTTCAGACGGCTACTTCGGTCACTAAGCATGCAAAAGAGCCATTTTTAGACATTTTCGTGGGCCTCTACCTAGGCGAGATATCCGTTATTAATTCAGTAAGACAGTATTGTGACGGAGCAACTCAAATGAGCGGCCCCGGGGTGAAGTAAGATAACTGAACCCAATCCAGACCTCTAAAGCCCGTACTTTGCTCAATTTTTGTCTGACGGAATTGATAAGTGCTCTCGGTATTTGTTGAAATGCGATGCAAATCCCGCCACATATTTTGATAAGACGCCAAATGTTTCCTGGTCCAATGTCACCGCAGAACACAAGCAACTGGTCCTCCCAGCCCGGGAATAATCAGGGATCTAAATACCTCAGCAAGTTCCTATTTAAGACCAACAAGCAATGAAAATTAAGTCATAAGTCAAACCGCACGAATAAGCCTTGTGCAATTTTAATGGGCAAGAATTCCGGTTAGAAAAAAAAATAAGCTGCACGCATCGGACGACCTTAAATGATTTTTGGGTTCGCGAAAAGTACCATTCAGGCCAGAATCCCGTTTGGCGCGATCGAAAAATAATCTAGAATGCACGCTCGCGTGAAACTGGCTTCCTAAATGTAATGCTTATTAAGAAATCTTATTAACACATCTAAGTAAGGTGCCGACCGTCTTAAGAACTGTAAGGTTGGTTGCAGCCCGAACGTTGTTCCTTTCGAGTATTTTCGTCTTACATCCCATGTAATGCCTGTCTCACGAGGGCACATACCAACATCTGGAGAGGATGCGAACGTCTACCTACCAGTCTTGAAACACATTGACCCACTACGCGGACCTGCACGCATCAGAACAGGGCTAATAAGATTTCTCATGGTTTCCTACCGAGATTGGACGACAGTGGTCTATACATACCCTGATTGCCGGGTACAGAAGATAGGTAGGCCACATAAGCGAGAACAGCTACGCGGTCTACGCGAGTTCCACTGCCTCTCCTGATGACTTCTGCCTTGACGAGCTTGTCCAGAACACAATGTCAAAAAGACTATACGGCCCAGCGAACAGGTCATAGGTAAGGGACGAGGTGCGGCTAACGCGAATGCAGCACTGACTTACTGGGGCACACAAACGCCCCAAAATCCGGACGTATGACTAAACCAAGTTTTGTAAAGGTTAAAATAAGTCATACACATGCCATTAATTTACTGAACTAAAGCAAATGGATATTCTTTTTCAAACAATCCTGTACAATTTCATCGGACCAGAGGGAGACCTGGACTTCTCCGATATGAACCTTATCCAAAAAGAAGAGGCACAACCGGGATTGACCAATGCCACCGCCTACCGTATATGGGAGTTCACCATTTAGGAGTCTCCTGTGGAAATCAAACTGCTTCCTTTTTTCTTGTCCAGCAAGCTTCAACTGCCTCTCCATGGCCTCCTCATCCACGCGGATGCCCATGCTAGATAACTCCAAACCGATGTCCAGCGGTTCGTAGTAAACAATAATGTCCCCATTTAGTTCCCAGTCATCATAGTCAGGCGCACGTCCATCGTGTTTATTCCCCGATTTTAGCGTCTTCCCGATCTGGGTAATGAAAATGGCTCCATACTTCTTCGAATAAACCCGTTCTCGCTCCTTCGGCGTCATTTCTGGATACAGATCTTCAAGCTCCTGTGAACTGACAAACGTGATGCTATCTGGCAGTTTTCGGGTAAGACAAGGATATGCCTTGACAATCTTCTCTTCGAGTTCCTTTAATGCTTCATATATTCGCTCCACGACATCCTTTAGCATATCGTACGTTCTGTCCTCCTTGCGTATCACCACCTCCCAATCCCATTGGTCGACGTAATAGGAGTGTATTGGACTCAGATCTTCATCTCGTCGTATGGCATTCATGTCTGTGTAGAGACCGCTTCCTACTTCAAAATCATATCGCTTCAAAGCCATTCGCTTCCATTTTGCCAGTGAATGAATGATGACACCTTTCGCCTTCGACTTGAATTCAAACGAGATAGGCCTCTCATACCCGTTGAGATCGTCATTTAGTCCACTTTCGGCAGCGACAAACAACGGCGCCGAGACTCTGGTAAGGTTGAGTTTAGTCGCAAGGGCCTGCTGGAAAGTATCTTTAACCACCTTGATGGCGTGCTGAGTGTCTATAAGTGATAGTTTGGATTGGTATTCGAACCGCCCGTTCTGCAATGACTCCATTGGTTTCAAAAGGCAAATGTCCAGAGCGTAATGCCGAGAGAGCGTAATTCCAAGCGGCAGTGGCAGCCAAACCTCCCAACCGTTTCTGACCGCAGCTGAACCTCTAATGCCTGCGAAAGTCATTTCCGCGCCTTCTATAGGCATTCTGTGACGTATCGACTTTTTCTTTTTCCCATTGGCTGTTCTAATAGATGACTAGCCAATGCCGACGAGCGTTCTTCTCATTGGACAGCACGCTGGCTCGCCTGTACGTCTTCCCAACGGGCATGGCCGTCGTTGGTGTGTGCTTTAGATAATGTTGTCGGGGCTTTGACACGTGTCCCCTTTTTCTAATCATGCCGGACGAACTACGATAACTTGCCGTAAAGGAGGGTGCACTTTTTGATTACAGCCAGCCATACGTCAGCTCGCGCCGATTTTTTGAAGCTACCTCCTTGTTTTAATTTCAGTCCGGTATTTGGAACCAAAGTTTAGTAAGAGATTTCACAGTAACACTTCCACGGTCCCCAAGTAAGCATTTTCACTACCTGGGTAGTGGTGCTTCGCGCGTTCTCCCACAAACTGCAGAAGGGTGATTAAAGTCGCTAAAAATCCTCCGCTCAGTCGTCCAGGGCTTTTGGTTTCTTCGAGTCAAATAAAATCGAACTAAACACTAGCGAAGTTCCTGTGGTCTGCATGGCCCAAAATACCTTCTTAGTTGCGAATGAGTCTACTGTGGCCGAAGAATCCTTGCAGTTTCTCACTACTTTTTAGTAATTAGTGTTTCCTATCCCGAGTTTATTTCCTCATCTTAAAAATGCGATGTAATTTGTAGACGCGCTGTTGAATCAGGTCCTTCTCAGATTTTAGGTGCAGACTCCGTTGGCCTTTACCATCGAGCCATCCCAGATAACGCAGTGTATAGGGTCGAAGGTGGCGGCGTAAATAGCGTCCGGATGTGATCAGATTATTCGCAGTATTTCCACTTTTACAACTTTTGCAACTTGGAAAACAGTTGCTGCCTGGCTCGGTATCGTCAAACTGAGGAAATGCCTAATGTGTACTGAAAACCTCTCGGCAAATTTTTCAAAAGATTTTTATGCAGCGAAAAGCGCAGCATTTAATTATTGAAGATACACTCAAAAAGGTAGTGGCCACCACCCAGACGACTGACGGTCGTCTTATTCAGTTCATTTTTTTTCTCAGTTCAAGAACTCGAGCAAAACATTATTTTCCATGGAGGTGTAGTGCCACGGCGGACGGAGTGTGCACACAGAGTGCTATAATCATCAGGCCAAATCCCGTGTTGTAGGAGAAGACACAAGGCGCCAGACTGAGGGGTTTTTGTATACAGAACCCTGGGTTGTCGTCTCAGGTGGCAGTGGCAGCTGGCGAGGCCAGGGCTGGTGTCGACTGCGTTTAGTAATGCCTGAGAGTTCGTAGGAAAGGGTTGGCAGTCGCTTTTGTAGGTATGGTGTCCAATCGGTGTATGTTTCATTTGTCGAGGGTTGACCTTCAAGTGGCTTATGTTGCTGGTTGCAGGTGGGTGGTGAGTCTATGGGGCGCATGGGAAACTGCGACTCTGCACGCACGTGCGTCTGAGTTGAATTCAGTCGAGTGGCTGCAGTTCAGTGCGTCTGGAACGCTTAACGTCCCCTTGAACTAACGAGACCCTAAACAAGGACGCCAGACATGGCCGTGATGGCTATCAATAACAGATGTTTCAACTATTGCCTTTCCTGGACTTTTAGACTACACTCCAGGAGGCAGCTGTAGCCATGCAGCTTCCTCAGCAGTCACACAGTGTAGGACCACTGTAGATGTTATAGGTCGATGCAAATTATAAATTTCCATCTTCCCAATGTAGCAAATTTGAATTTTCTCCTGAACGTGAAACCTTTTGAAGTTTAAGTAAGGGACTACGGATCTTGCGTTCTGCAGCATTTCACAGTTTTCGGTCTATAAACGCACTTCCAACTGCTTCAGTGATCCTGAATAGCATTTGAAATAATGCGAATTAGCAACGATATAGAGAAGGACCCCACTTAACTGTCAGTAGCCTGTGGATCGTCTCAAATGGGGCTTTATCTTAGGATACATTTGTTGGCTGTTGCAAAAATTACACTGCCCACAATGATTACTTCCCACGACCTCACACCTTATCTCGAAATCCGTTATTTTGTGAAGTTTACTTACCGTTTATTGTTTAAATACTACCCTCATTTCCGTTGTCGTACAATAGCGTAGAATAAGAATTTCGGCATAAATTCAGGCGATTTCTGTGTTTTCTTTCATTTTGCCAGATTACTGTCTTGCGTGCTGTCCCACCCATAAAACTCTCCTTATCGTAAATCACGTATCCATAGTCTACTGACGGTTAATTGGGGTCTTTCTCTATACCGATGCCTGCGAAACTGCATTATTTAGCCGGTAATAGCCTGCTAGTTTGGCCCTCACCAATGACAAGGTCCACACTATCCCACGAGGTGAACGCAGCCATCACTTGAAGGCTAGTTTGTTTAATGGTAGAGGGTCGTGCTCATCGATCGCTCCCATGGAACCCACTCGTCCCGTTGTGCCTTAGGGCTCTCTCTCTCTCGAGCCCAACCAACAGCCACACAGCGGCGCATGATATAGGCGGATTGACGACGGCTAATAAGCCAGAAATATCTATTCCAGTCTCCCTTGTCTTTGTCGGTAATACCGTTCTGCCTATAGCACGCGCCACTGTGTGGCTGCTGGTTGGGCTCGATAGAGAGAGCCGTAAGGCACCACGAGATGATTGAGTTCCGTAGAAACGATTGACGAGCGCAAACTTCTACCAGTTTACATTCCCAATCTCAACCGACAGCTTAACGAGTCCCTGGCTCAGTGGCAGAGGCGTGGACTTCAAACTAACGGGCCGTGGGATCGAGCCCAAGTGTTCCGCACTTCGGAGTTGGGTATGACTGACTGACGAGAGCTAATGACCACTCCAGTCTCCCCTGTCTTCGTCTTTAATACCATTCTGCTAATTTGTCTGTTGTGTACCTGATGCATTTGCCCACTCCCTTCTCTCACAACCATCCACTTCCACCAAAACCATGACGACCAGAGATGGACGTAGTTCCAGTAGCTGTGGAGCTACATATCCAGGACGTGCGCGCCTAACATGATCTCGCCTCTAACTCCACACGTACTGGGTTAAACTCGAGTGTCTCTGTTCTCATTACACTCGAGACTGCCTTAGAGGTCACCTTGAGAAGCAGCCCTTACGGCCTAACTCTCGGTCCTGAGAAATACCGAGGGATTCCGTCAGTTAGCGGTCTTCCGGACGTCAACTGCTAGCGCATTTGGTTGTTTCTGCTGAGGAAGTAGACGAGAGATCCGGACTGGATCTACCTCTCCATCTCTCCCTCCCTCCCTCCCTCCCTCTCTCGCTCTCTTTAATTCCTTCGACCAACGACCTCTCTGAGTTAGACAATCTGAATGAGACTGGGCTTAGTGGCTGATATGACCTGAAGTCGCTATTCATCGTCTGCCTCACAAGAACGCGAATCGTGCACGAATGAAAGATGTGAGAAGGACCTAGACATGGATAAAGTATATGACCAGGGTCAGAAAAAAGTAACCTGTGGAGCGTGTCTTACGGGATGGTGGTAATAGAGGTCATACCGGTGGGGCCTTACAACGAGGAGTTAGGAGACCCTGGCATGGAAACTGAAAAAAGTCAAAAAGTACCACGAAACTTTGTCGGTGGTAAGATAGTAAGCGGAATTCAATCTCGAAATTCAAGGAAAAAAACTACTTCTCAGATATAAAGAAGTAGGTCGTGTCCTAACGTTCTCCGTTGGGCACCCGGATATGATAGCGATGTTGATTATTTGAATATGCATAGGAAGACGCCTCTTGCATTCCCTTAACTGCGGACGAATCGTTTGCCTTTTATTAAAGAATTACTTATGGGGGTGCAGAAAAACGAGTCTGTATAGACATTTTTGCGGCACTGAGTACTAGGGGCGATTTAGTTCAAATAATGTCATCTTGCCGGGGTTAGAGCCGTCGAAGGGTTTGATCGCATTCCGATCAAAAATGCCACCGAACAAGGTCTATATTGATAAATATAGTAAGCAGTTCTCGATAGTAAACCTAACCCAGTCGTATACTTTATCCTTACAAGGTCTCCTATTAATGAAGAACCATTGCAGTCCGCTTTGCCTTTCCGAGAAGAGAATTGTCCAATCGGCTGGCAGCCCTTCAAGTCACAAAGGCCAGCATGGCGTGCCAGTTCAGGTGCGTCAGTGTTGCTGCGGTGTGGAATTAAGGGATTGGTGAGGATGGATGAATGTTGGAGAGGATAGACTTATCGGCTTCACTACCTCCCTCTCCATCTCCCCCTCTTCTCTTTCCCATACTCGGTGACTCTCCGAGCCTGTCGAGCCGCTGCTGATGAGGTGAAGCATAGTAGCTAGCGTGCAGTGAAAGCATCCGGCTTCAGAATGTCACACGCAGACTCAGTGCAGTCCGGAGTACGTGCATCGTCAGCCAGCGTGGTTTTGCTCTGGTTAAGCGTACCTGCAGCGCAGTCCATTTAAGAGGTGATGGTAATAATCGGGAGATGACACCCAAAAAAATCCGCCTAACCATAGCAGCCTGTCTTACGGGACAGGTGGTAATAGGGGTTTTATGCGTGGTGGCTGGTCGGGATGTACGATACTAGCCGACAGAAAGCCTTATTTGAACAGGTGAATAGTCAGCGTTGGCCCGCTCTCCGTTCCCTTATTACAAAATGAGTCGCCAAAGGCAGTATAGTGGTAACGGACGAGTGGAAGGCGTATAATCGTCTTCCCTCAGAAGGTTATCTACATTTCTCCGGTAACCACTCAAATAACTTCAAGGATCCTATCACCGGACGGCACAGCAATGCCATTGAGGCATACTGGAGTAGACTGAAAAGGAAACACCCCAAGGGAGGCCCTGTATGTGGTCGAGCTGCGTGGGCTCACATAGACGAAGGACAGTATCGTCCTTGGTTTGGTCCCAATGCCATGTCTTTGACAGGTGCCTGGGAACTGTTCCTGTCCCCTGTTGTGCAGAATTATCCTATTTAAAAGTGATTTTGTTTTGTAATAAACTGCCATAATGCGAATGTATGCCGTACATTCAGGTGTACGTGTGTACCGATGGGGAAGGTTGGGTAACAGCGACCATCGTCCATGCAACCTCCTGCGATGTTCGTTCGACCAGCCCATGTTAGGCCGTCGCGGAAAGTCCAAGTAGTGCGTGAAAAAAGGCCTGCAACCGCTGATATAGCCTGAAGGCGTTTAAGTCCACTGTTAAAGGTATTATTTCTAGGTAACGGATTTATTTGAGTGCCATCTCCCGATTGTTACCGAGATGATGTAATAATCCTTAAAAACTAGGCCTTGTAACACTTGCCAACTCTCTTTCTTTGGTTTAACCTTTCATTCTCTAAAAAAGGCTTTGTCTTTTGTAAAGTCTACTTCTTTTTTGTTAAAGGATTTGGTCGCGTTCGCCATTCGTTTCTTCTCTTGAAAATTTCACCTGTTAGATACGGGAAACTTCCAAATGTATTACACTCTTATCTCAACGTTTGCACACAGCCGATTAAGATTTTTAGTGGTTTCCCAATCCCTATATATTGTAAAGAGTTCAGTCATTCGGGGTAGCTTGTATGAACCACTTTTGTCGTTTCTTGCCAGTCACACGTCTAGTATACTTCAGAATGCCAAGACCCCTATGCGAAGGGTAAAATTAATCAGTGTGGCAGGCTACACGCGCTATTAATCTGCCGAGTCGTTACTTATGTACCAGACGTATTCTGGATCCCGAAAGTAGCCTATAGGCTCTTTTCCAATGATAAAGCGCACAACTCCTTCTCCCTGCTTGGCACAGAGGTTCGGTCACGCTTGTTGGTAACGACCATCCACTGTAAATTGGAATCGGTGGTCAAATCAGAACCGCTCAGGGAGTTTAAGAAGCTGGGCGTCTTCTGCCCCGAAGGTCTCCAAAACGCGCATAATGACCGAATTTTAAAATTAGTGAAGTTTTTGGTAAAAACTTTGGAGTGAACGCGTATTCCTCTCTCTCCCTCCCTCCCTCCCTCCCCCCTCGCTCTCTCTCGCTGTTAAGCGTAACAAGGCCGAATCCGTCTAGCATCTCCTAACTAAATGAATTGTGCCCTTGGAATGTCAAAAAGTAATCTACCGACGAACCCTGCAAATTCTCGAACCTTAGTCCTTGGTGGCTCCTTTGATTACCAGAGGAAACGAGTTTCCTGTTTAAGTTATTAACTACTCGTGTTTTTGGCTCGCTGATCACCTAGAAGTGTCTTTGCCACCCCCGATGCGACAGTGACCGCGAAGACTTCTACTTAGGTTGTTGTCTTCCGTTAGTCCATTCACTAGGCAGAAAAAGTTATGTGAGAGTGTCGAAATGCATTGAGTTGACAATTCGGGATTTTCCATATAAAAAGTCGGGGAAGACAGAGTTTAGGCAAACTTTACGGAGGGGGGGGGGGTGTATACGTGACTCAGCACGCAGCATGTCTTCTCACCAGCCGTGTGTCAGCCGTTTTAGCCCCAGTGCGAATTGACTGCACCTGGGCTTTTTCCTCTGCGGCCAATCAATGACGGCAGAAATATCGATCGGCGTCACGGTGTCGGCGAGTCGAAGGCTGAGTGACACGCACGCAACGGTTAATAAGCATCGGCTTAAACTGTTATGGAAAGCACAAGCGGCGTGGAGTCGTGGACAAAGGCAAAGGAAGACTCGACCACGCGCTGAACAGAGGACCAAGTCGACGGCGGGATACACGCGTGAGGTTAGACGGCAGACCGGCGTGTTCCTGCTTTCTTTCGGGTCCTAATATAAACTAACTCAACTAAGCATAAGGTTGGAAAAAGCTTAACAAGCGGAATAACAATGCAAGCTGTGTACAAATAAAAGGCGCGGCACTAGATTTTTAGGAGCATGTAGAATCATCCTTTGAGCAGAAGGACTCTTGTCGCTTTTTTATTTCCTCAGAAATTATCTACGAAGTTGGAGTAGATCAGTTTATTCAAGGTCTATAGGCTCAGACCGAGAATTTTATATATGAATATTTGGGCCAAAGTCCATCAGCCACAGCGGGTAACCGCGTAATATTCATTAACTGCCGACAGGCAGCTAGTAGTATACTCTAGGGTAAGGTGATACGATACTAACAGCACAGGTATTAGCCAAAAGCCCATACACGCGTGTTTCTCCGATGTTTTGCTGCCGCATGGCGCAGCTACGAGGGATTCGGCTCGTCAGTGGGTCCCCCGGCTCCAACTTCCCCCTACTCCAACTTCGTAGATAATTTCTGAGGAAATTAAAAAGCGACAATTCCTAAATTGGAGTATCTACCAGAAAACACATGGGGAGTGCTGGGGGACCCACTGACGAGCCGAACCCCTCGCAGCTGCGCCATGCAGCGGCAAAACATCGGCAAAACACGCGTGTATGGGCTTTTGGCTAGTACCTGTGCTGTTAGTACGGTATCACCTTACCCTAAAGAAGGACTCTTATTTAACTACGGAATTGAGAACAGCTCATGAATGCCAGGCATGGAGGCCACTGAACTAATATTTCGTATGGATGGCAGCCATGAAATTTGGCCTACTGCTTCTCTATTGCCCCGCAGCGAACCCGGCCGTCAACGTTGTCTATCACCTGCCCGATGGAAAGCGCAGTCAGCGATGAACTACTGTTCACCTCTCCACCTCCTGCACTGATTCACAGTCCCTATCCTATGGGAAAGAATGGCGCATACAGCGTACCTTTAGGCTTTGCGGACAACGACTCGTACTCTAGATCCTCTCAGTTTGCATTTCTTTCAACACAATCCTCCCAGTGTATAAGCTCATTTTGAGTATCCATGCCCAAACCACACTAGCACTCCTGTGTCAGTTCTTCACTTCTTGCTCAGCTGTGCTGATGAATTTTCAAGTTGGTGTCACCAACCCGTCGTCGGACGAAATGAGGACAAACGAGAAAGTGAGACTGTCACTTCAGAGCAGTTGGCGCGACAGGGCACACCGTGGGAGGGGTGATGTGGACGCAGGGTCACGGTAAGTTCCTGAGGGGGAGATGAGGGAGAACAGATGCGGCTTCCTGCGCTGGAGGGGGAGGGAGGATGGTAAGTTAGTAGAGTTGTGGGTGGCTGTACTAGCGGTCGCTGATGCGGCATGGGGACAGGGCTCAGTGGGCCGTGATCTTAGACCCTCATAAAGGGCTCATAAGCCACCATCCTCACTGTGAGCAGCATTACCTCAAACAAAGGATCCTGTCCCTAAAGAGTAGCAAACAAATGTGATCTATTGCATCCCGTGTACTTATTGCCCCTATGTGTACGTTGGTCATACAGATCGACGCCTGGGCACTCGTCCTAATGAAAACAAACTAGATCCCCGTCACTGTGACCCAATGCCCCTCGTCTTCGTGAACACACTCGTGTGCAACTACCGATTCAATTGAGATGACACTGAGACCGTCGCCATGGCCAACAAAAAACGGGCGAGAGAATTCCTCTAGGTTTGGTATTCCTATGCGGACAGTACTTAGCGCCATGTTGACCTATACACTAGTTGTGAGGGCCTACGATCACAGTTCACTGAGCCGCGTCAGCGACCGTTAATACAGACAATCCGCAACCCAACTAACCTACCATCCCCCCTCCCCCTTCAGCTCAGGAAGCCGCGTCTGTTCTCCCTCATCTCCCCCCCCCCTCCGGAACTTACCGTGACCCTGCGTCCACATCACCCCCCCGCACACACTAGTGGCCTGTCGGTCAGTGTCTGGCCTTCGCGCCCACTGGTCTGGTGTGACAGTATAATCTTCTCGTTTGTCTTCATTTCGTCCGACGACGGGTTGGTGACATCAACTTGGAAATTCCCCAGTACAACCCGACTGTTTCCGAAAAACCTCTTCTTTCTCCATTATATAGACTCGGAATGTATACTACTCCTGTTCTACACATATTATTGTGATCAAAATATTTGCCAGTCGTGGGGGACCGTGAGAAATGGGAAAATTTGGAAAGCCAGGAACCCTATGAGGTTGGAAGAAATCTGGTTATAACAACAAAATAGTCCAGTTATCCAAAAGATTATAAGTAGTATCGTGTGTTCCATCACTAACAATAGTATCGATGTTGAGGTGTGTACTAGCCGCACTAGTGAGATCTGCATACATCTGGACCATCTTAGTTTTATACAGTCAAAAGGTTTCAGCTATAATGGTCCCTCAAGGTCGTGGTATAGCGGCTAGAAAAATTTATAAGCATTCTGACAGATTGATATAGATTACGGTTTGGTCAACAGGCATATACATTAATACTTAAAGATTAAAGTCACTGTTGGCTAGTACAGTTCTGTAGTAAGTTGCTTATTATCCAGACAGTTACCTAAGGACATTCAGCTCGCCGTGTTCGCTAAGCCTACTCCAACTGATTCTTCCCTAGTTGTCGATCATCTCCCAGTAAGTGTCTGGGCTGTTACGCTTTGCTTGTGTGACTGTATTAGCCCCAAACGCGTTCTAAAAAATGCGCACCACACATTTCACAGGAAATGAAGCGGAGTATATGTTTATCAATGTCCTTTAGGAAGGTGCCTAATGGTCTTTCAAGTCCAAAGAAATGACAGGTAATGATATTAGACGGGGAAAGCATCACGGAACTAAGATACGCGAATATTCGGTTTGGGATATGGTGGAACTGTCGAGCGCAATGAAGGACAGCTGAGATTTCCTGTATAACGAGTCGGGAAGGCAGAATTGTCTGTCTAGCCTGTGCCATAACAGAACGCACATGAACCTCAGAGACAAGCCCTAGAAGAGAGGCAGAACAAGTAACCATCTACGTGGCAATTTTGACCGACCTTCACCCGACAGCAATCGGTGAAAAACAATTGCGTGATTGGCGCAGACATTAATGGCGGTGACCGAAGCGTGGGCGTACGAAAGTCGGCGCGTTACAGCGGCGACAGACGGACATGGGCAGGAGCGAGCAGATCGCCAAAAGTGCCTTTGGTTGCAGTGCTCGCACCCACGTGAGTTACAAGTTATAACAACTTGAAACGAAGCGAAGAGTTTCTCCCAACAGTCTCTTTCGGGGGGGAGGGGCGGGGCAGAAACAGCGCCCGGCTTTGCCTCTCTACGAAATGGGTGCTATTCTGGCGACTCTAGCGTTTCTTCTTGAAAGAACATGCCATTCGCTTCCAATTAACTAACTGCGGATGCATGTGGGTGAACGAGCGGGTAGGAGCTTTTGGCCCTAAAAAGGGCTACGCGGTAGTTGCGATGAACCAACACGGAGGCTACATCGGATTATGGCGGGCGTCTTCGAGAATGCGCACCCATAACAAATGCCAACATTTGGGGATTGGTGGCTGGCCCATTTGCCGGCTCACGCCACGTCAACTGAATCCTTTTCGCCCACTGCCCCATATTTGCTGTTGTTTAAAATCTTAGTCAAGTGGTTGTTATAGACCAGGGGTGTAGTGGTATACCTAAGTGCGGATTTATGCCATACCAGCAACCTACGCCCTCCCCCACCTCCGATTTTCTTGGCTTGTTCATGACGCCGGGCCCAGGTGGGGGAAGAGAACGGAGTGCGATAGATTCTGCGCAAGTTTACTGTCACTGTTACAGTAGATGTGCTAACTCATGAAATGTCAACCAAAATTTCGAAATGCGTTCTCGTTTCGAAACGATAAATGAAGTAGTGTTGTAAAACTAATCATGATGCAGCATAAATCTATAATGATCCAGTTACCCCAGGGTGTCGGCTTTCAAAAGAACTTGTTTTCGGCTGCATGCAGCATCTATACTCTGCAAAAAATGACTACTTATGTAGTATGCAATTTTCTCATTGATTTTCGATGCCCTTGAAAATCCAATTATATTTCATGGAAACCATGAATAAAAATATTCATTCTTTTACTTATTCGGTAGAAAAGCACGTCTTCTTCCAATTTCATACTCAAAAGAAGAGTATAATTCGGTTTTAAAAAAACTTCTAATTGTGAGATTTTTTAATACCGTTAAATGGCCGTTCATGAAACGTCATGTATCTGCATTTCCGAATGTGGCTTGTAAAGTTAACAATATTGCTCAAATCCACTGCTTAATTTTATGAACCTTATATGGTCTCCTCTTAACACCGTAGAGAAATGCATGCAATATTGTTAACTTTAAAGCCACATTCGGAAATGCATATACATGACGTTTCATGAACGGCCATTTAACGGTATTAAAAAATCTCACAATTAGAAGTTTTTTTAAAACCGAATTATACTCTTCTTTTGAGTATGAAATTGGAAGAAGACGTGCTTTTCTACCGAATAAGTAAAAGAATGAATATTTGTATGCATGTTTTCCATGAAATATAATTGGATTTTCAAGGGCATCGAAAATCGATGAGAAAATTGCATACTACATAAGTAGGCATTTTTTGCAGAGACTAAATCTTGCAGGCAGCCGAAAATAAGTTTTTTCGAAAGCCGACACCCTGAGGTAACTGGATCATTATAGATTAATGCTGCATCATGATTAGTTTTACAACACTACTTCATTTATCTTTTCGAAACGAGAACGCATTTCGAAATTTTGGTTGACATTTCATGAGTTAGCACATCTACTGTAACTAATTCGCCAGCAGTTCACCGTCTCTGCTCTCACGCTGCTGTGGAGTACATGGTAGACATCACCGGCAACGACGACTGAACTGTCGGGTTAGAACTCATCCGTGCTGATGAGACAACACTGATAGAGGAACGGGGCACTGAAACCAGTTCGTCCTTCTTGCTCATAAAGAAGTGCGTGGGTGAAAGCGAGGAAGTGACGACTTACGCGGCACCAGCCTCTCTCTCTCTCTCTCTCTCTCTCTCTCTCTCTCTCTCTATCTATCTATCTATCTATCTATCTATCTCAATCTCTCTCCATGCTCAGCCATCTCCAAAATCAAACCAGGTCATGAGGATCGGAGCTGGGTTTCTGCGCGCTGACTAGCTAAGCAGCAGCAGCAGTACCCTAACTAAAGTCCTCAGCAGTCGAACATATGTCAAACCGGCATGCATTTCGATGGAATTCTTGTTTCGCCTGAGGTCTAACACCGGAGCACTCTCCATTTTAGGAATCGTGCCCGACCGAGACGACTTGCTCTAGCGTGTAAAACAATTTCGAAATACCAAATATGTTTTTTGTTCCCCCCATGTGAATCCAGTCTATGGCTCTCGTATAAACAGCCACCTTGTTAATTAGCAAGGAGCACCCAGTAACCGGCGAATATTACCTGTAAAGGAGCCGCCCAATTCCGGGAACATTTCCAAAACGTGTTTAGGTGAACTTTTTGGGATTCTGCGGAATGGCCGAAGTCAGAGACAGCAGCTATATGTGCCAGTCTACTCGGTGTGGTGACAACGACCTAACTCCCCTCGCCAATTGACTGCTTGTACCGCGTGTGATTCGGTCCTCTGTTTGGCGGCACAGCGACGTCGATCGATATTTTGGCCATGGGAATTGCTCAGGAGAACGCTAACGCCGCGTGTTAATGGGCACAATAGCAATGGCTGACTCTCAGTTTGGTTATACTGTAGCGTCCGAGGTCTCCGATGGGTAAGCTGGTGCTGTCCCGCCTGTTGCTCCGTCGACCTCTTGGCTATTGATATATTCTACAGGTTCGCCTTCTGCTTTATGGGAATCGTTCTCAGCGTTCTTCCCAGTAGACATAGTCGCATGAATAGTCCAAACATGCCAGGAGTGAGTTAGAGATTATAAATGTTTATTATGATGAAAAAAGCAAAAATACTTCATACTGCGAGAAAGAAGGGATCGAAACGATAAAAGTCGCTCGGTTTCGCGATCGTCCGGGGATGGTGGAGTTGGGAGTTGCCAATGGAGGAGAGGAATTTGCGTCCCCACACACTTGAACTGAAAAAATATAAAGAAGACACGAGCCTCACATCGACCAGTTAGCGAAGAATTAGATAAAACGCTTCTAAGTCCACAGTCCACACGGCTAGACCACATACAGGGCCTCCCTCATAGAGTTTCCTTTTCAGTCTACTCCAGTATGCCTCAATGGCATTGCTGTGCTGTCCGGTGGTAGGGTCCTTGTAGTTCTTTGAGTGGTTACCAGAGAAATGTAGATAACCTTCTGAGGAAAGACGATTAAACGCCTTCCACTCGTCCGTTACCACTATACTGCCTTTGGCGACCCATTTTGTAATAACGGAACGGAGAGCGGGCCAACTTCGATCATTCACCTGTTCAAATAAGGCTTTCCGTCGGCTAGTATCGTACATCCCGACCAGCCACCACCAATAAAACCCCTACTAACACCTGTCCCGTAAGACAGGCTGCTTTGGTTAGGCGGATTTTTTAGATGCCATCTCCCGATTATTACCAAAAGATTAAACTCGCGTCGTCTGGCGGGGCCTCGTAACTCAGGTGGTTAGAGCGTTGGCTGTACCAAAACCTTCCCCTTACTGTCGCGGGTCCGAATCCCACCAAGGTGCAGAGTTGGGTCAATATGAATTATGAAAAAGATTGTTCTCCTTAATATTTGTTCGTCAAAACATGTTTGCTACCGCCACCATCTGAGACGCTTTTATTCTTCTGGTCAGGGTGCGGACTGTCCTACTAATTTTGCCTCACCGTCCTTTCATTTGGAAACCTCGCACGGTCGACCTTGCACCTCGACGAGAAGGTACTTTAGAAGAATTTGAGGGCGTTTTCTCCACAAAGACATCGTGACATGAATGATGAGCAGAGCTACGCATCAACTGAAACTCAACCCAACTCTTCAAACGGCTCAACGCCCCTCGAAAATAAATGCTGATAGACAACTGCCAAATATGAAGCCTGTTTTCTCGAACAGACTGCGCGTAAAAATTAAACTAGCACAGTCGGGCCATGTAAGCTCAGGTAGTCAGCTGATGCTCAGGGCAGGCCGATGCCGTAAGTTCTCTCAGTGACAGTCCTCAAAACCAGGCATGGCAACTGATCGATATTCCGCTCCGCCCCTTATCGTCTGAACGAGCGAATATCGATTGTTTCCCACAACTCACGGACTTCACTGAGATAGTTCAGAGTTAAAGCCTTCGCACGAAGCCGCGCAAGCTTAGGAAACGATGCTTCAAGGTCGGTACTTGCCCGACTTGCTACAACCAGAGCACTTAAGCTGAAACAGTTCAATAAGACAACTTTATCCTCTGCGTTTCTGCCAGATAAAAGCATCGACGAGACTCGTCTTAGTGAACTTTTGGCCTCCGAAGTACCTGCCGAATAGAGGGATTCGTTCTGTGAACCTCCAATGTCTAATACAGAAGTTGCTGATATGTATCTAGCCAGTGAAATTCGATTTCATCCGTCCTGATTTCTCCCTTTCCATATCGGTGAACTAATATATTGTGGTTATTTACATTCAAAATGAGGCTACATCATTTGTGACATTCCATCGTTTTTCCTGTATCACCCTGTACCGATATCTAAAAAACCCTTATGCAAGATTGGCATCAGCCAATAATGATGCTGTTGAAACAGTGATGCATAGAGAGTCGTGAACTTTAGACTGCATGCTGTTCAAAATATCCTTCAAAGAAGCTGAATGGGTTCAAATTAGAGTGCTCTTATATACCAGCGAACTCAGGTTTTCAAAGGGGCCAGACATCATGGGAATTTCAGAAGCGATGGTTATATTTCTCAGATAAAAAACTAACTCGTGTAAGGTGTTTTAAAAACAAGATTTACTGTTTCTTTGGCCGATGTTGCGAACACGTCTGATAATTTGCACTTATTCGATATCTTAATTCGGGGGTGCGAGGAAACTGATCAAAATCAGAAATAATCGTCAATGCCCGGCACAAATTGGTCCTTTAGAGCGCCCTCTTAGTGACGCACTCCTATACAGCCGTCCTTACCTTGAAGAATAATCTGTCGTTAGGCGGAGTTCTTTAGAGAATGCCTCAGATCAGATCCAGGCGTTATTTCGAAGTTGTTGGAGAAATTCGTTGACTTTTTAAACGAACCCTTTGATAAGACCGAATCTGGGAATTTTCAGTGGGTTTCCCAAACGCCGCATCTGTTTGTTTAGTCAGGTACCTGAGGTTAATGTGCAGTGGGATGAAAAGATTCTTTAAAATTTTGACGTATTTTTGGGCCAAACTTAGATAGCTGCATAACCTCGGTACTTCCGGCTTTTTCAATATCGTCCCCACTCGTTACAGAATCTGTCCACAAATATGCCTTTTCGCAGTTGTTTAGCATGAATAAAAGGTATTATCAATGCGTCCGTCGGTACCAAAGATATTTTCTCGAACACCTCTACTCATTCATGGACGGTAACGTGGGTTGTACGATGAAACAGCAAATAGACAGGAGGATATTTTACCTTAATTTGGGTAGAAGCAAAAAGTTCTTTATCCGACTTGTGTGCTGTGTAGGATCTGACCTTCTAGAGCACGGGGTGCTAACCTTTTTCATGTCACGTACCCCTAAACAGTTACTGAAAAAAAGAAAACAAAGTTCTATAATCAAATTTTTATATCGGATAAAAAAACCCGATGAATCTTTCGTCCCCGTTTATTGGATAACAGTTTATTCAAATCGTGGCGCTTTGTTGCTAATAACAATTTCCATCCAGCTGATTTCTGAAATCTGTTTTGATTGGCGAAAGAGAATAAATCCAGACTCGTGCAAGTGTGGCGTCGCAAATGGGATGAGTACAGTTAGTACCTTTTCCCCAAAGTTTTAGGAACATATTCATTGTCGAGCACCAATATGGTTCCAAAGTATTGCTTTTGAAAAGCATTTTAAGAACATGACTTGTGCGCAGTACTAGAAAACCTTTCTTCGATTTTTCATTATCTTAGATATTATCCAGATTAAAATAGTACGGATTTATAATCCATGTTTCGGAAGATTTCAGCCCTCCTCCGTTAAAATACCCAGCAGCTAACTTAAGTAGTATTTCTAAATGGCCCGCAATTTCTTTACATACAACTGAAATTGGGGAGTTGTTTTTACCAAGCATTTCTTCGAATGGTGAAAAATTAGAAAGATTCCTTCTTCTAACTCGTCCGCATTAAAGTTGTAACTTTTCTTTGAAACTGTCTACCTTCTCGCAACGTGTCAATATGTTTACACACTTTTCCTTGAATAGATACATTCAGATCATTGATACGAGTGAAAATATCATTCAGGTAGGCCAAACATTTGCCTGAATTCTTATAATTCCACATCTCCAAACAATTCATGGCCCCGTTGCTTTAGAAACGCTTCGATTTCTCCTCACAGTTCAAAAAGCGCTTTAAAGCATTCCCACGTGACAGTCAGAGGACTTCCGTATGCAAAACCAAAACCAAGTGTTCACATCCAAATTCTTCACAAGAAAAAACTTAAAGAGGCAGCGGTTCAAAGTGCGAACTCTAATCCTGTCGCACTTCATCAGTTTATTCGGGCAAGTGAAACCAAACTTCACATAATCATTATTCCATTTACTTCTTTTTGACATGAAGTGTTTATAATAATTGAAGAAATACAACCTGAAAAATATGGATCCAGTTAATTAGAAGAAAAACGACATTAGGTAAGTTATACAACATAAGTAAACTCACTACTTATTGGCGACAGGACTAAAATGAGCTAGATCGCGTATGAGAATTAACTAGTGTACATAATGCTGTAAAATGCGACTGACGTTAACAGTATGCGCGACAAATCTGTTAGGGGTAAATGCACAGGCAATCTGTTTTGCACGCGAGACATGGTCGTGCAGGTAATTCTTAAACAGTTAATTAATTTATTTTAAACAAAAAATGAGAAGGTGCAATAATCCCCATGAATTGATTCAAAACACCGTTTGGCGAGCATAAGCGTGCTTTCGGTAAATTCTCGTCGGATCAGTAAATTTATATGGGAACGAGATGTGAGCGATAAGTGCACGCGTATGCTCGTACAATGGTCTTATGAATTGCTTCAGAGACATTCTGGCAACTCTAAAACTGTCCAAAGATCTCGCACTGTAGAAGGCACTCAGTTGGTACTTACGTTTTAACACCAAGCTTGTGAAGGCGAAATTACTGGCCAAGTATATTGAGGACTGTGTCGAGAGAAATGAGTATCCAAACCCCTATCGGGGGACGCTGCGACGTAATCATACAGTTACTACTTCCGTAACCGTGCCCTCAAAACGGGCCACGTGTTAGATGCGCTGGACCAACACGGGGGCCACATCGGAATCTGGCAGGCGTTATCTGTGCGCAATAACAAATGCCAACATTTGCGGGGTGCGCTGGCGGACCCTGTTGTCGGCATTCGTCGCTCAACTGGACCACTGCCCCCACCCCATTGTTTTGTGGTCAAAATCCTGGTCTTGGTGTGTGGACCAGGGGTGCGGAGTGGAGCGCCAAGGCGAAGACCCGTCCGAGCCATCCACCTGCGGCCTCCCTCGTCTCCGGTCTTCTTGACTCTGTCTTGACACCGGGCCCAGGCGGGGGAGGAGGAGAGAGTGTAGGTAGATGCTACGCAAGTCTACTGGCACTATAAACCCCTGCGTAAGTCACCGTCCCTGCTCCCACAATGCAGTCTGTGGGGCACACGGTGGTCATCGTCGAAATCGACGGACGAACTGTCACTTCCGTAACCTTGCGAAGATACGCTGAAAGACGGAAAAACTGGAGCGTCACATTTGTCGACGCGCGGCCTTTTTTGGCATCCTGACAAAAAAACAAAAGACAGTAATATACCAGCTATACCGAGAGAAAACGGGGAGACGCAAAGAGGTCCTCTCTCCTTCGACGGATGCACAACATGGAACCACAATCAAGACATCTAAAAGACCCAGATCGTTAGGTGCATAATTATTTCTCCATAACTCTCGACAAAACATCATTTGAAGCATTTTCTCTTGGTCCTAAGTCCTGCATACCCCTTCGAAATACTATTCAGCCGGATTTTGAAACACAGGTCAAGGATCTCTGGAGCCAGACATACCATCTAATGCGCATTTCCACAAATCAACACTAGTGAATTGTATTTATCAATGTCTGAATAAAAGCACAAAAGGTCGTGGACTCCTGCAAAAATACAAATATAGAAGTTAACGCTGCAGAGAGAGAGAGAGAGAGAGAGAGAGAGAGAGAGAGAGAGAGAGAGAGAGAGAGAGAACAGGGATGCTTTGGCAGCTAGACCGCATAAAGGAACAGGTGTAGTTGCAATGAATAGATCAGACTATGTGGCAGAAATACGGTCGTCATTGTCGGACCAGAAGAAATTCAAGAAAGCTGACAAACAAAGATGATAGCACGAGCGAATTAGAAAAGCAACAGGCCGACTGTCTACACAGACTCCATGCAAGAAGCTTCATAAGCGATCCCGACCTCGAACACTTCCGCACACACATCCTTCGATTGCATGGTTTTCCGTCATAACAGCCTACCAGTCCGTCCGATCTTGGACATGCGTAAATCTCCCTATCACGTAATAGCGATGTAGTTAGCCGAGTAACTCAAACCTGTACAGTATTAACTAGCACCACACAGCTATCGGGATACTTTGAAATTCATTGAAGACGTCAAAGACCTAAATATGAACGGTATGATGATGTCTCATCACTCTTCACTAGCGTCCCGGTCACAGAGACAGTCGAATACATGTGTAAATTCCTGTCAATCAACCACCAGGAAATAGGTGTTCCGACGAACGCCCTCGAGAAATTATTACTAAAATGCACAAAAATATGCAGTTCCTTTTGGACAACCAACTATATAGAAAAGTGGACGGAGTGGCTATGAGGTCACTTCTTGGTACTCTCCCGGTCGATGTCTTCATGGAAAAGTTGGAGAAGCTTCAGTTAAACGACCAAATCAATAGGCTGAGACACTACGGTTGTTACGTTGACGACATCTTGTCAGTTGTCGCTAGATAAAACAACATAACTACCCTCTTGGATGCTGTGAATAAGGCACAAGTGCCGATCAGGTTTGCATTGGAAGTGCTGACGGCAGCGTTCGAAGAAGTGTATATCGAAAAGAAACCTGGTCTGGGCAATATACGCTTTTCTGCATTTTCGTAACCCTTAAACAGAAAAATCTGACCGGCAGGTAGCACTGATGAGGAACTTAGAAGAATCCAGGACCTACTTCATGAGAAAGGGTATCTTGACAGATGCATAGCACGGAATCTTATAAAACGACCGGCAAAACTCACCACGCCGACGGCGGAAAATAAAACTGTGTTTATCAAAATGTCCTTTCATGGGGATGCGGGGAGGGAACTCCTGAGAAGACGCCTTGAGCAAGCCGTTTCACGGACCTTCCCGGAAGCAAGAGTTCAAATATTGCTCTCGACCAACCCCGTCTTGCGTGGGGGAGGTACGGTTAGACCACTTCCATGTGCATTTAATCCTTTACTTGCTCCTGTGGAGCAGGCTATATTGATCGCACGAGTCGGAGCCTATCCACAAGATTACGAGAACACCTGTCAGCAAGGCTGAAATAATTTGAAATTAAGAGCCTACGACAGGTCGACCATCGTGCCCAACGATGTCCACCGTGTGCTCCGCAGAAAAGTGAAGAAGGCACGGTGACGTATGCGTGAGTTAGTTTGTGGTGGTGGTGGTGGTGGT
>CACRXP010001247.1:81161-97862 GCA_902702965.1 Spirometra erinaceieuropaei
CGTTCCCCCCTCCCCTTCCCCCTGTGACACGGTTCTACCTAAACCTCACGGCCACTTACTGCCTCCACCCACTCACACATCCCGCTTGTATGAAAAGACCAACCGTAATCGATCTCTCCTATCGCTCACACGTTTTGCATTATACCTCATTCCCATATGTACTGGCCGGAGAAGAATTTATCTAAAGCACGCGTATGCCCGCCAAATGGTTTCCGAAAAATGAAAATATTATCTCGCACCCCTGGTTGGGAAGTCCTGCTCTAGAATCACTCACACCCAGGCCATGTTCCTTACAACGGCGGAATAGCGAGGGTCTCTAAATGGAGGAATTTATTCCTTACAATGCACATGGTTTTCAGTGTTATCCTCAAGGGCACGAGAGCGAGGCCAAGGCATGTGTACATGTGAGAGCATGCCAACCAGTGCGCAAGCAGCAGTCCGGCGTCTTTAGGGGCACGCAGGTCTGTCCCACACGTGCAGTCTACGCGTCTGGGCGCATGCACATCACAATTAATCCCCTCCCTCCCCCCCCATCCAACGTGGCATGGCTGCCGCGACACAACAGCAACGTACGGGTGCAGCAGCTTGAACTCTGAATCTCCCCCTCCATCATTTCTCCCACAGAAGATAAGGAATGAGGGCGGATGCACTTTAGGGGGGAAACGACACCACTGTGCAGGCCCAAACGACAGCCATAGTGGGCGGCCAGCCCCTGAAAATTGCCTCGTCGCGTCTACTTTCGAGAGCTGCGGTGGTACACACGCACAGTCGGCTCTGCAGTCCTGGAGTGTTTTCATTTATCACTCACTCAACGAGGGTAGTTTTGGAAGAGACAATATTTTGCTCCTTCTACTTGTCAATTCTTTAAATATTGCTGTACTTAGAAGGCGAGATGGCGGGCATACGTAGCTTTCGATAAAGTCTCGTGGGGTCAGTACAGTCACACTGGAACGGGATAGAAGTAAAACATGTCAGCGATAAGAGAAATCGATAAAAGATCTCCTTAAAACACAGACTGGTGTGGGAATGTGGGCGGGGGGGGGGGTAATAGCAGCCATTGTCAGGGGCGGGGTGAGAGCTGAAGGGCGCGGAGAATTGCAGAGTTATTCGACCTTCGACCACTGTAGGCGCGAAGCCTGAACGGGATTCTTCTGTGCGCATAAGATCGGCTTTCGTAACCTAATGGCGGCCGCTTCTGCTGTCGTTAACAGGCGCTGGCCTAGTAGCTTAGGGTAACTTAGTGGGACCCTATAAATCACACGAAAAGCTTCGTTGGGGTCCACACGATGTCCGGAATCGACAACATGCGCGAGAATGGCGCTGCTTATGCTCCTCGTTTCGCCTTTTCCCAGCCATGCCGAAAGGTGATCCCGTATTCCCTTTGATAAGCGCCGACTCATGCGACCAAAATTGATGTATTTACCAGGCCAAAGAACAACCTGACACGGGTCGCTGTAAAGGACTTTGGTTTATTAAAGGCGACGTGGTGAAGGAATCGGCCTGAATTCTCAGGTGTGGCGGTTGCGAGGTCCACAAGGATTGGTTGTTTACGCCAGAGGAGGTGTTGCATGGAGTTGACTCACGACACAGCAGACTCAAGCTACACAAAACTTTGGTTCAGGAGGGAAAGGTGAAGAATCGACCAACTAGGTAGAGAGCGGTTGAACAGAGCTGGAGTCCAAGCTGAGTCCAAGTCCACCGGTATCGGATTTAGGAAATGGGCTGAAAGAGTAGCGTCGTTAGCAGCAGACTCTGTGGTTGCCGTACTCAACTGCCGTTGGAATGCTCCAACGATCCTATTAATCCAGAGTTGTACGCCATCATTTAAATGTGGTCAGTTCGACGATAATTAGTTGGATTTGTAGCCACTATCTCTATCACCGCGCCAGTAAGCAGTTTAAAATGAGATTTCCAATGTGGCCGGCCACGGTACCCAGAACAGACACTGAAAGTGGTCATAAAAGTGGAGAGGTGGATACGGTCAGGTAGGTGAGTGCGAATCTCAGAAGCGACTGTGTAGAGGTGCGATAGGTCGACAACGAGAAATTTCCCAAATCAAAAGCCAGGAAGACGGAATTAATAAAAAAAATCTTTGTTCATGTCGGCAGAGGGCAGGAGACGACGGCAGCGACGACTTTTCAACCGAGTTAAGAACCAGCTGTTGGTGTTGCGTCCTAGAGCGCGAGGTGATCGCGCTCTATGGATGCGGCCAACCACGTTGTCGTCCGGAGTCACGTTACTTCCGATCCGGGGGCTAGATCATAGGCGACACAAGCATTCAACTGGTGAGGTGGAGTTCGCTAGCTGTCGCAACGCCGAGTGGGTCACTACAACTGAACAAATTACGGCAGGGTCGGTGAAGGTGCTTACCCAAAACTGTCGTCTTGGAGGTAGCTGGTCGTGTTACACATCCTAACTTATGCTGGCTCGGTGAGAAGCTTCAGTTTTACCCTAACTACACGGTCGAGAGGGTTGTTGAGTGCTTTGCACACTTGTCGTCTGGCCGTTAAAAGTATGATAGGAGATTTTGTTCCCGCATACAGATACTTTTTGTCGTTGTCGGCGGTAATCTAGAGCCTGATAGGCTGTCGCACAGGGACTAGTAGTATATAGAGAAGTAGAAGGCAGTCGCACAGCGACTAATAGTATATGCGGGAGACCGGAGTGTCCATTCCTGGCCTATTAGTCGTCATATGCCAGTCATACCTAACCCCAGTTTTGCAACCCCTGAGATCCAAACCCACGTTAGAAGTCCGACGCTCTAACCACATCTCATCTCTAGTAAGACACGCATTACCGTGTGAACAGGCTTGGTGAAGCCCAACAATGCGGCTGTCGGTCAGGATATCGCAGAAGCCTAAGTCGTGAGTGAGACCCTGACTACCAGCACCTTCAGGTCCGGTCCCGAATGGAAAGAGAAGCTGGACGCCAGTTGAGAGGAGGATGTATTCTGTACAGAATAACTGGAAAAGGGGTTGGAGAGAGTTAGCAGTAGGACGATGGCACACCGCGCCGTGAGACCGTGGATTCAGGGAATGCGTTAAAGCGTCTTAAGCCAGGGCACGTCTGACGCGGGCTTGAATCCAGTTGGCTAGTTGGAGACCCGAGTGGGTGAATGCCAGACAGCCCTGCTGCGCACGTGCAGACACTCGCGAGAGCCCAGCGTTGGGGCAGGCGCTCGGAGGACTCGACTAAATTGTGGGGACAATGCTTATCTGAGAAGGGAACCAAGTTATGCAGAATACCGGTTACAGTCTGATGGGCAGCGATGTCAGTTAGGTCATTTATAGGGTCTGTTATAGGCGTCAGTTGTGCATATAAACAAAGGTGTCTGAGAATGCAAACAGTAGCACATAATGCTTTCACGCCATCTTAGGCCTTCAAAATGTCTTCCGATGGGATAAGCGTCTTCTTGGAGCGATTCAGGTCAAGCGGTGCCTACAAGGTGGTACGGCCTACCAAACTCGTTGATGAATCCGGAGTGACCCTATCACCATCACGTGATTCCACCCCCAGCGACATTCAGCAACTGCCACCTCTCTCTCTTTCTCTCTCGGGCATGACTCAACGCACTCCACGGCCTCGTGTCCGGCTGCCGCCGCCGCCGCCGCCACCACCACCATCAAAAGGGCTTAATCTGAGGCAGCAGTGTTTATGCGTGCCCACAAGGAACAGATGCCTGAACAGGAGTCCGTCTTTTTGGTCTGCTGTTTTTGAAGGTGAGTGTTCCTTACGGTCGGGTTGCTGGAGGAGGCCGTGGCTTCGTTTCCCAGAATGCTCGACGAGTTAGCAGCGGTGAAGTCACAAACTGGTTGGTAACGCTGCTTGGGCACAGTTTTGACTTACAGTGAGCTGCCCGAAGCTCCACCTTTAACTGCCAGTAAAATAATAACTGGATTGTGACGAGCGGCGTGAAGGGGCATTTATAAATCAAATCCTCTTCCCCTATTCAAGTCACCGAATTATGCCTGAAAAAGAAACAACTTTCCAAAGCTGTGCACGCTTGGGCCACGTCTCGTAAAACAGCAAAACAACGATAACTTTCATAAAGGGGAATGTCAGAGGCTGGTCGACAAGTGTCGAGGAAACTGAGATGCTGGCTGTTTCAGGCATCATTTATGCTGAGACACCAACTGGGACGATCTGTGCCCTTGCAAGACAGACTAACCTGTTCTGTGAAGCCCGGGAGAATCCGTTTTCCCGTTAGAAGGGCGCGAAAGCGTGACAGGCGCGCGTACTAGTGGAAGTGTCCATCAGCCAGGTTGTCCAGTGTCGACATCCGTGATTGGTCGATGCACATGAATTCACCCCTGCCTTCACGCGCGCTAGGTGGCGCCGGTGAGGGCGGCACGAGCTCACGAAATCGTTCGTCATGACGTGGCCGCTAGGACGGAGGACCGGGAGCACGAGACATAAGCATGAGCGTGAGACATGTCCGGTTTCGGGCACTCGCTATAGACGAAAGTTCCGACGATGGTGGCGGCGGCGGCGGCGGCGGCGGCACGGAGTACGGGTGACACAAGATGACGAAATCATTCGTCAGGACCACATGAGAGGACGAACTGGAACACAAGCTTGACACCGTGATTTTACTCTGTCAACTGGTCAGCTCTTATGCAGACTAAAAGCGACCAGAAAATTGTTCTCAGTAGAGGAGGGTTGAGACTCTACAAGGTTGACTAAACGCACGGAAAACGTACCCAATTTGTAAACAAAAGGAGCTAGTAATTCTATCTTTGGGAAGACGAAATATGAGAGAAAGATTGGACGCATGTAGTTGGTGAGGTCGAATAAAAGTGCATTCCTGCGTCAGGTGGCAGATCGGATAGTTGGACTGCTCCGAGTGACAAGTTCAACCACCCCCTCAAAAGATGAGCACAGTCGTGACTTGCGCTAAATTTACCGCACTCCCTCCTTCCACAACCACCGTGTTCCGATGATGAGACGAGGTCTAGGCGACCTGCGGTGAGCGTAGGCGCAGTGGTTGAAAAGTTCAGCAGACCTTCATGCCTGCCGCATATGAACTGGTCCATAACGCCACAACTGCCAGGCTTCATTCAGGGGTCCTAGCTCTCACATACTTGGCAGTGCCATAAAGGTCATATAGTGAAGGATCCAGTGCAAATTGACCCTCAATCCTGAGTTAAACCCATTTATCTCGTGGGTTAGCCATCTGTCAGGCCCCAACTAATAATAAGTAGTACTAAAGCCTTCCTCTTACTGCGTGAGTTCGAATCCCACCGAGGCGCCGAGTTTTTCACAGTTGGATCAATATGAATTATTCAAAATCTGCCAAAATATCTATGAATTACGTGAGCCTGGTAGTCATCTGGTGGATGCTAGGTGAATTACTTAGGAAATCCTTCTTGGACAGTCATCTTACTGTATCAGATTTGGTGGATTCCAGACGTTGCAGTAGGTTGGGCGGGTATCTTGACCCCAATGTGGTTGAACTTGCGTCGTCCGGCGGGGTCTCGTAGCTCAAGTGATTAGAGCGTTGGCTGTACTAAAGCCGTCCCCTTACTGCGTGAGTTCGAATCTCACCGAGGACAGGACTTTAACCTGTATGATAGGCTGAGCCGCGCCAGACTTACTGTGGTGAGAAATGCGCTGATTTTCCGTGAGGATGAATCCCACATTAATATCGACCTCGCTCGCTATTGTCTCGCCCATGCACTGATTTGCTGTCCGAGCCTGCTGACCAGTTGGTGATGAGGCTAGGCTGGGTGTCCGACGCGGCGTGTCACGCGCAGGTCCGACAGTAGTTAGTTACGGCAGTGCTGCTGACTGCAATGTGCCAATGTATCCCTGGCTTTTGTCTGTAAGAGTGTAGCGAGTTGACAGCTCGAGATTCCCAAATAAAAAGTCAAGGAAGACAAAATTTGGACAGCCATCACAGTGGTTTTCAGTCCGCGCGTCGATTTTTACGATGTCCACCGTGTGCTCCACAGCAGGGTGAAAGCGGGCACGGCCACGATCGCGTGAATTAGTTTATAATAGGAGTGGACTTGCGCTGCATCTACCGCACTCTCTTCTCCTCCCCACCTGGGCCCGGTGTCAACAGGGAGTCAACAAGACTGCAGGTGACTGGCACGAAGAAACTCGCACCTGGGCGCACCACCGCACCCCCTGCCAACAACAAACACTTCTCGTGACCCCAAACCATTACTCAAACTCCGTTATTTCTGAAAATTTGCTTTCTGCCTACTTTTTAATGAACGCGCTCATTTCCGTTGCAATACGAAAGCGTACGATAAGACTTTCTGCAAAAAATGCAAATAACCTCTGTGTTTTCTTGCATTTCGTCAGTCCACTCTCTAGCGTGCTGGTCCACCCACGAAACCCCCTTTATCGCCATTCCCTTATGACACGATGCACCCTACCGCCGTCTCCCGTCGTGTCGTCAGTATATATTCCCAATCGCAACCGACAAGACAAGGTGCCCGTGATTTAATTATAGGACCCTTAATCGGAGATTCTCGCGTAGGGATGCGATACAACTGCATGGTCTTAGAATTAACAATATCCCATGACCAAATAATCTGAGATCGAATCCCAAGCCCTGCAAATATAGAATTGAGTATGGCAGCCCGATGACGGCTAATGGACCTTGTCTTTGTCGATACGCTTTTCTGCATGATTATCATTTGCTATGCTAACGTCTGCGGGGGTTCTAGATTGAGCCCCAAGGCGCAACGGGACGAGTACATCCCAGGACCTGGCCGGCGGACACACTCCTGACGACAGTCAAAGAAGATCTTGCCGTGAAAATTACAACGCCTATTTAAAATTATCTTCTTGAAGGCAACTTTGATAGTGGAGGTAAAAACGACCTCCGAAATTCTAAAAGGACATTGGGCCAAACGATTGCCTCCTCCTCCTCCTCCTCCTCCTCCTCCTCCTCCTCCTCCCCACCTCTATCCATGTTAACATTTTCACTATCGTTATTATTAGTTTTGTTATTCTGTGTCATTCCCTAAAAACGTCAGTGGCTCGAGTGCCTTCATTTCGAGCGAGGATTTCACACCGCAAGATATAGGGGCCAGGCGCCTAAATAAGATTAAAGGAATCCAACAGTGAACTGGCAGCGAGAACTTTGTGGTATTCTACATGGAGGTCACAAATTCCCGAAAGCCCCAGCCTGCCTAGCACCCTGATTGACGGACACACAGCCAGGCAACGGATGGCAGAAAACGAAGGCACACTTTTTGGAGCCGAACTGCAAAGTACGGAGTCTCGCACTTGAAAAAAAGAGCTATCGTGACTCACCAAAGACGGTTCGACGTGGGTTGGACTCCGTTGCGTGATTGCCACCGTCCCAGATATCGCCCGGCTGTAGAGCACGCTGTGTGCCTCGTCTGAAACGATGGTCTAACTGTTATACTGAGAGCTCTTCCACGGTATTCAGACTGCGATAGCCAGCATTACACATGCTTGCCGCGAGCTGTGATATACGACGTCGGAGATAAGTTTAAAGGTCATTATGCTGGATTCGTGGCTACCCGAGTTAAAAAAAGTAGCAAGTTTAACATATTAACAGCACAGGTACTAGCCAAAAGCCCATACACGCGTGTTTCGCCTATATTCCGCCGCTGCACGGCGCATCTGCGAGGGGTTCGGCTCTTCAGTGGGTTCCCCCACGCGGTCACCCGCTTTGGCGGATGGATTTCGGCCCAAATATTCATACATAAACTTCTCGGTCTGAGAATATACACCTTGAATAAACTTATCTACTCCAAGTTCGTAGATAATTTCAGAGGATAGTAAAAAGCGACAGCAGCAAGTTTTACAAAAACTATGATATATTGCGTGCTTTCTGATGTGTGGGTCTGCAAAGGCTCCAAATCCACAGCCACATCAGAACCCACAACATCTGAATTATAGAAGTCAAGCATAAATTTTGGCTGGCAAGTAAACGTGCCCGACAACTTCGTTTTATCTCTACACACTCATTTGTCCTCTGGCCACATTTTCACCCCCTTTTCGTTAGCCTACTTGTTCCAAGCTCTAGTTTATTGCTGAAGAAGTCCGGAAAGCTGAGTAATTTTGCCAGCCAACGTCCTCCTGTTCGCCTGCGAGTGGAAAATAACCGTCCTGGAAGCAGTTTGCTTGATGAGTCATTCCCGCGCGGAGAAGAGTGATTTACGCATTCGGCAGGGAGCGCCACTGGGAACAAAATGCGCAGTACTGATTGTAACGACGGGACTTCAAGGTCGTCTCATGAATACAGCACAGGAGAGTCTACGTACCCTGTTGGCAGCACAGCTAAACGACCTTGGAGTTCAATCGCTTCCGCTGCCTTCCGAAGCCATGTTTAAATACGTGTAGGGAGAGGACGCCTTTCCAGTCAGCCCACGAATACCGAAGGCTAGCCGGGGTAGAAAAAAATCCGATGGGCAAGGTCGAAAACGCAATGAAAGCTATAGAGGTAAACATGAAAAATGCGTACCCACTAAATTTGCCGGCGAACGTATTTTGAACGTTTTTTTGGCGTGTAATTCTGGTGAGCCAGTACAGTGTAGGTCTACGTACTTTTCCATTTATGTTTTCGCTTTCCCTTATACGCCTTAACTTCTCAACACCCGTATTTGAATGTGCTAGAATACTCAGATGCACTTTGTCGTGCGTGGATTCATCCGAATAGCTAGCATTATTAACGGGCTTAGCTTGGAACTTTCTGGAATTACACGGAGGAGCTTTGCTTTATATAACGACTTAGCACCTGAGAGGACTTTACTTTTAAGGAGTTTGTACAACAATTTACGTTCATCTTTTTTCCCATTCGTTTATCTCTGTCATTATTCGTAGGTTAAACGCCACATAACTCCATTTGCAGCTAAGCTTTTGTTGCTTAGAATATCTCTGTGGATTTAATCATTGTTTACACTTCAACAGTAACAAAACAGGGACAGGGGATCTGAATGCTGTGAGCTATAATTTACGTGTCTGTTTCTTTTCCCGCAAGGTGGTGAAAGGGGAGAATATAACAATATAACATGAGGAATGGAATCGACAAATGCGTCTAGAAACGGAGAAAATACAGCCACACGAGCCCCGGAACAATCGGATGAATTTTTTGAGCATAAGAACCGACTCAAATGGGAGGACTCGAATGCCTTACCCGCGGCGAACTTGCGCGTATTCCCGGCAAACTCTCTCTTCCCTACTGTTGGGAGCAAAGACCGACGGCCGTTATCGGCCACACCGAAGTTTATTTATTAATTTACATGCTTCTGTGGGGCGGGATACATTGGATGCAAAATGAGGCGTCAGGAAAAGAGGGTACTCGAACACGTCTGTCTGGTTGAGGGGAAAATCGATCGATCTCAAGTTCGGTTCTCGCACACCTAATCGACACGAACCACCAGTTTGACGCAGAGAAGTCCTTCAAGTCATCTATCGGGCGCCAGCACGCAACAACCGAGGCAGTGGCTATTCGGTTAGCGAATCCAAGGTTCTCTTCTCAGAAGACGTTGAGATACAGTCTGTCTTCCCTGACCGGCTCCAGGTTGTGATCGCACGCCGCCCGAACGCCCTGAAGACAGTCACGCGCGCTCCGTGACAGACAGCACTCACACCCTACCTCCGAAACCTCCCTCCCTCTCTCCCCTCCCTCCCCCTGCCCAGCTCCAACGTTCTCAACACGCTGACTTCGTCATGCAGGCGTGGGAACAGAGTATGACTAGCCCTGAACCTCCCCCCCCCCCCGGAACATAAATCCCGTCCGTAGCTCAAAAGTTCATCACCCATGTAATTGTAGTGGCCCGATTATGAATCACAAAATCTTCATCAGGCCAAAACAGTTACTTAGACGTTGAAAATATGCGGACTTCACAGGGTTTATAAGTGACTCAGGGGCTATTAATGCTCATCGTTCCCACGCTACCTGCATGGCGAGGTCGGTGTGTTATGGTCATTGGGTCAAGGGGGTGTGGGGGAGGGGTGACAGAGGCTGTGAGTGATGTTTGTATGTCGGGTACCTTGAGCACACGCCACTGTCATCAGGAGGTTGGGGCGACGTTGGGGTCGGCGTTGGCCACGGAAGACAGAGCACCTGCGTCAACGTATTCTGACAACATAGCACTGGATTGGCTAGCCGTATAGCCACTGCCTCGGCTGTAGCTAGCACCCGTTGGTGTAGACCTCTGAAGAAGCTTGCTGGTGTCCGGTAGACAACCGCGGTTGTCATCATCCCGAGGGAGATGATAGAAGCGAACAGGCGAGTTCCAGGAAGCAGTTCAGAAGATAAAGATGCGATCACTGGAACAAGAAATTTATTGGCCTGACGTTTCGGATTCTCACTCGAATCCATCATCAGAGGCATTCGCAGTTAAAGGTGGTGGTGGCACAAAGAGTGCAGTATTAATAGCGCGTGGCTGCCGTGGGACCATATGCGACACTGTAATTAACAGCTCTCGCAATCACCGCTGGGGTCGTAGTTGATGCGGTGGTGGTTTGTCAGTCCGAGTCCGAATCGTTAATGGCCGTGATTTCGTCATCCGTGCTGGGTGCTGGTGTGACGATGGCTCGGTAAATTAGCTCACTGTCACTGTGATTATTGCTCGCCCGCGCCCTCCCCACGTGACTGATTCCCCTGCCCAGGGAAAATCTCAGCACGGAATATGGTACCGGTAGGTCATTGTGATTGTTGATGGATTGCGGCCTTGAGAACCATGACTTGAGCAGCTCGCGGCTCACGCAGTTGTCACCCCTTGCGAGGATTTCGGCCTCTTGAAATTTGAAAATATGGCCGGGTCCCGTCGAGTGTGCCGCCACCTGAGAGCTAGCGTCTCCCCGCCTCACTGCTGCTTCGTGCTCGGCAATTCATGTACGGAGTAATCTCCCAGTTTCTCCGACGTAGTTGCTTTGTCCGCAACTACACCAGATCCGGTAAACGACTCCAGACGTTTCCTGCCGTGGCAGCGGGTCTTTTAGCCTCATGACTTGGCGCCTAATGGTAGCTTCCAGCCTGTGTGCAACCCCAATTCCAAGTGGAGCGAGAAGACCACTGACGGCTCCCGAGACGTTCTTAACGTACGGAAGAGCCCGCCAAAATTTGGGGTCGGTTGGATTTGGTCTCTGATGTCCTTTTCGTATGCACTGGTTGACAAAGTTGCGCGGGTAACCACTGGCTCTCATTACCCGTCGAAGATATTGTAGTTCCGCAACCTTGTCTTTCATTTCACTGCAGTGCGTCTCAACGCGCGGATATAGCGCCCTTACGCAACTGCGTTTGTGACCGATCGGGTGATTGCTATTGAAGTTCAGTATTTGCGTCGTATTTGTCGCTTTCCTGAACACTTTGGTTTTTAGGTCATCACAATCTTTACGGCAGACGAGGACATCCAGGAAGGCCAGCTAGTTATTTTCCTCCTCCTCCATCGTAAATTGAATGTCCGGGAAGACGGCGTTGATATGTTCTTTAAATGTCAGCACCTGGTCCCGTTGGATGACGACGAAGCTGTCATCCACATACCAAGCCAGAATTTCGGTCTGTGCTGTCGGAAAACCAGCGACTCCAGCCGTTGTAGGACCGCCTCGGCTATGAGTCCCGAAATCGGCGAACCCATTGGCGTTCCCTTCACCTGCTCGTAGATTGTTCCGTCGAACTTAAAGTACGTCTTGAGACAGAACTTCAGTAGCTGGATGATTTGGGCGTGTCCGAGGCGATTCTCCGTTTCGTCGTATTTCCATAAAGGCTACCTTAACAAGGGACCGCTTAGCTTCACTCTTAATCCTCCACACAGATGTACATGTGTCCAAATTACCACAGTCGCCCTTGCTGTGCATTAATCTGTGCACGCACACCGAAGCACAAGGTCACTGAAACTTTTCCGAAAACCTGTAGAAATAAGAGATCACCCAGACTCTCTTCCCCCTCTCTCTCTCTCTCTCTCTCTCTCTCTCTCTCTCTCTCTCGCTCTCTCTCTCTCTCCCGGGCATGACTTAACGCGATCAGTGTACACCTTGGCCTCACAAACAACCATCACTATCTGAAACTTTGTCGGATTATTGTAGAATCTACGTTACCTCCACTAACTTGCCGTAACAGGGCAACCAGAGCGTAAACTCGGCCTGCCAAAGACAACTGCGCAATTCCTCCTAGTTTATTGCATGTAGACCAATCTTGACAGGGTACAATGAGTCACCGGCCCGGTAGGCATGTTAATAAGTCCACGATACAATGAGAACCCAGAAGCAACGGCCAACGTTGGTCTTAACTGGAGAAACCGAAGATGCATTTTTTGTAAACTGGGGATGTCGGTTCGCGGAAGCGCTCGTTATTCACCTGCGATACAGGTCGGTGCCGCCACTTATTAAGCTGCTGAGATGCCTGCATGAAGGTCAGGAAAACGACCTTCTGGAGCAATCGCAGATGACATGTTTATTAATGACTGAGTTATTGCTGTTAGCTTTTCACATACTCTGTACGATTTCACTCGATAGTCATAGGCACTCCAGTTTACGTTTTTTTCGCGCACGACTTACGGCTGACCACTAACAACAAAAGAACAAGAAGCGAGCACTAAAGTGTCTCTATCTTCAGTCAAAAGTGTTATGAAGGACGGAAATAGAATAAAGTCACTGTCTAAAGCAAAAGGAAAACGCAGTAGGCTAAACCGGATCGAAATTCACGCGTGGAATAAGTTAGTTAATCAGCATGTGCCGCATACTTGAGCTTACACGTGCAGCCCAATGAGTGGCCGATAGAACATTCGGGATTTCCCTGCAAGAGGGTTATCGCACGAGAAATAGCTTGACCACCACTTCAGGGTTCAACATGTTCTAGAAGGGTTAGGAGTTCAATAAACAAGCTTTTAGCGCGTTGGACCTTTGTGTTACTCAGATTGGCAGAATAAAGAGGTTGTTCATAGAGTCGACCTTCCACCTCCCCCTCCCATTCACCCGTCACTATAAACTGCAGGTTTTACTGTATAGCAAGGAGACAGTCACAAGCTCCGCGTTTTGGATAGCGGATCAACTTCCCAGTTTGTTGCAGACCATGGAGGTCGGAGGATCAAACAGAATAAAATCGTAGTTTCTCTCAACCTAACCCCATTATTCCCAACCATCCTGCTGCTTTAACCCCGAAGTCACGAACATACGCCTGGAAAATGAATTGACAAACTCGGCTCTCAGTGGGGCCTCGTAGCCCAAACGGTTAGAGCGTTAGCTGTACTAAAGCTTTGCCCTTTCTGCCGTAGGTTCGAGTCCCACCGAGCCTTTCGAGTTCCCTACAACTTGGTCAGGTAAATTATTTAAGTCTGCCAAAATACCTAATTCTTAAATGAGTCTAGTAATCATCTGGTGGAATCCGGGTTGTTTGCTTAGGAAATCCTGCTTTGACAGTCAGTTTACTACATCAGAATTGGTGAATTCCATACGTTGCAGTAGGTTGGGCGTGCAACTTGACGCAAATGTGATTAAACTCACGGCTGCCTGTGGGGCCTCGTAGCTCAGGCGGTTAGAGCGTTGAATAAACTACCATTTCTGTCCTATGTTTGTTTTGTTATTCGAACGAGGTGCCAGAACATACCGCGCACTTTGAAAGGTGCGAATTAGGTGCGAATTTGGTTTCAATTTTTTGTCCTCCGAGGGGTTAATATTCTTCGAGATTTCCGCACTCTGGATGCTCCTGAAGTCAAACGGATTTTAGAAAATTGATTCACAGACAGCAATATTCGCATCGTCATCAATTTACGACACCACCTTTGCAGAACGTGGACTTCGACTCTACCAGTTCTGCATACGAGCCTAAAAAGACCAATCTTCCAGCAAACGAAACGCTCAGAACAAAGGCTGAGTCTCACTTCGAAATAAGACTTTAGCTGTACCTTTGCTTCAAAGCATTAGCTTAAATTTCTGTTAACTGCAGTGCCGTTAAATTCGACTAGGTTTCTGTTGTCTGAAGTCTCGAAGCATTCGCTTAGATTTCCGTTGCCTAAAGCTTCCCTGACATCTGAAAGCCTTAGGTCTTCTTTTGATTGTGTCTGTCTTCTGCTGCCAACCTTTCGGCCGTTGTTGTATCCTTGACTTTGGCGCATTGAGACATGGGAAATGTAGAAGTGTACGATCCATCAGTCCCGCGGGATGAAAAAAGGGCGTGGGGAGCAGGGGTCGAACCTCCGACCATCACCTCACGAGGCGAACGCCTAGACCCCTCGGCCATCGGCACCGAGAGAATGGGATCAAAGAATATTAATTGCATTAGCCCCACGGTTGGGGAATGTGTCGGATTTTGCCATGAAAATAGTGCACTAGCAACTCCATGCGGACCAGCGTCGATTCACACCGGGCAGGGAGGATCTAACGAACGCAGTACGCCAGAAGTGGTTCAAAACAGGACGGAGGTGGCCCGCAACGCAAATTATCCCGGGAAATTCGCCACGCCTACACAAGATTTTCTACCAGATGATGAACCTTCAAATTGTGGTTCGCGGTGTAAATATTGTCGAGATCTCGCGTTAAACATTACGTCGTTGGAGACGAACATGAACCTCCTTATAGATCTCATTGCATTGTTACTAAAGTATGATAAATTCAAGTCAATTGATGAATTCCGCAGCAGCCAACAGATAGTTTCGAAACTGACAGAGTTGACTAACAGCAACTCACTAGTAGAGGGATCACCGTTTCAGGAGACCGCTGGCTGCAGAAATAAACAGAGTGCTAAAAGAAAAGGTAAACGGAAACATGAACATACAGCCTCACCCTCACCAAGAGCGATGATAAACGACACTCCAAAATCGCAAACTAAGTTGCGGAGTGATAATTGCAGTACACTCTCATCATTGAGAACTACCCAGCTGAAGAACAATGACCAGCTCACTGGCAGAGTAGAAGCTGTCCGATCTCCACCACAGAAGAAGGTAAAAGGATTCGACATAGAAAAGACTACTGCATGGACGGAAACCTCAGAGGAAATCGCGGAGAATATGACAAGGCATGATATTAATCCGCCGCAGAAGAGCAGAAAGCAGACGCTCACTGCCCCCCGCAATGGGACCGAGGAGAACCAAGGAATTAATAATAAGACTCAGACCGTTCACATGCAACTGAGGTCACATCAAAAGAAGCAGTTAAATCAAAGGGGACTGATGACTGAAAAGAGAGAGACGGAAATCGGACGACTTCGGAGTACCCGAAGAAAGGAACTTCCTGGGGTGAAAAAGCAGAGCTCGTCTGAGCAATCGACAGAAACCTCCAGCGCCAGCGTAGACACAGACGCGGCAAATGCGAATATTCTCTGTATTGACATAAAAGACAGGAGCAGTATTGCCCCAAACACGATACCATTAGCTGCAGAAAAGATCCCTGGAGTGGATAGCAACCAGAATGTCATCATGAATGGTTCGCCAGGAACTCCCAAGTCACCAACATCACGCAACCAAGACCGGCCGCTCCGAGAACAGTGCCTAGTAATACAGGGACTTCAGGAGCCTCAAGCAGATAACCTAAAGAACGCGTATTAGCTGATCTCTGCTTGTTCCAAGGTCTTCTAAACACACTGCTTCAACCCGACGAAGAAATTTCCGTGTTGAAAGCCTTCAGACTCCGAAAGCGCTCTACTGAACCCGCTATTCCACCGCATCCTAGGCCCCTTAAAATTGTTCTGAGTTGCAAAGAGCATGTTGATCTCATCCTCTCAAGACGTTTTAGGTTAAAATATTCCCACCAAGGAGTTTTTTTTCAGCCGGATTACACACCACCGGAGCGGATAAAACGCCGACAGTTAGTTCAGGAGCTAAGGCTGCGACAAACGAATGGCGAACAAGGCCTGGTTATCTACAACAACTGCATAATCGAGCGACCGTCCCGCTTCATATGGACACGGCCCGTGCGTATGTCGCCACAGCCGAGACAATTGGCAAAGGCGGCGTCATAGCCGGCTTACCAAAGGAAAAAAAGCTAAAATGCTTGTATTCCAATGCGCAAAGTTTGCTATCTAAATTAGATGAGCTTAAAATCTACGTTGACCAAACCTTACCCGATGTTATATCCATAACTGAAACGTGGCTGTCCGCGAGCGTAGACGATCGCGAAGTCGCTTTATCTGGTTATCACTTGTTCAGAAAGGACAGGTTGGGACGTCAAGGTGGAGGTGTGCTCGTGTATGTCAAATATGGCCTTTTTGCATCAGAAAAAGAGGGACAGCTCGCGCGCACAACTGAAACTATTTGGCTCACCGTCAAAACGCCGGGGTCACAACCTCTCAAGATAGATAGATAGATAGATAATTTTTATTAAAGACCCGTCGGGGTCCCATCAAAGCAAGTTAAAATAAATTTGCATGCGAGTTTTAGACGAGGTAGGCTGAATCTTTACAAAATGCAATTCATAGTTTCTGAATTAGAAGTCCATTGAGAAACATGAAGATTGAGGGGTGAAAAAAAACTCCTCGGAAAAAGTTAAAAATGATTGGATTAATTTTACAGGAGAAAAAAACCGCTCTTTAAAAATAATAACAGAAAAAAAGCGAGCAGAACTGGCCTGTAGGTGGCGGTATATAACGGAATGTTTTCGGTCATCGTCAGGGTATCAATAAATGTCCGCCTTGATGGGTACGAATGTGGGTCAGACAGGACTGGCTTGCAAATTGCATTGTATACGGGATTCACAATTGAGATCGTCTGGGCCGGATTGGTACGCCGCGTCAAAGAGGCCAGACGAGAGGAACCGAGATGCGATCGGCCACAGCAC
>CACRXP010001248.1:33717-113722 GCA_902702965.1 Spirometra erinaceieuropaei
ATTAATATAGTCTGCTTAGTTTCGATTAAAATGTGAAACCTAATGAACTTAAGATGAATTGACCCTTCTCTTGCATCTAGGTCTGTTCTTCAAAAGAAGCAAAAATATTCTTGCACGTGAATTAGGATCAGAATTTGACACATTCCTCACTACGTCCCGTTTAACTGCTTAAGAAAAACTCTGCCGAAACGTTCATACAGATCGCGCTGATTGAGCCGTAGGTTATAGGCAACTTCTGAACCGACTGCGTAGCAAGAGAAGCAAGAACCTCGATCTCCAAAATGAAGCAAACAGTAACCTGACCAATAACCCGTTTAGGACGATTCAACAACAAAATCAAACTAGAACTTGATGGTAGAAACACTAACACAACATATTCCTTTTTGTACTAATTTGGTTTCAAGTCACGTTTTCATCAAATGTTTTACTCAAAGAAAGGGTACCTTTCAGTTTTAAGAGTTTCTAATTATGAGAGTTTTCAGACTGTGCAATGTTCATTCAAACAGCATTGCACCTGCCCGCTCGATAATGCTCCTCGCGAAATATACAACATAGTCCACATCCGTTGCAAGATTGTATAAGCCTTACATTACGTCTACTTAATGTAGTAGAGGAATTATTGTCTTTTTGTATGCAGAAAGTCTACGGTTAGTGAACTAAGAACCTTAAGACTCAGAATTATTCTGAAAGTAAAAAACCCTTTCAAAATAGAGGTATACGCTTGCTTCGAATGTGCAATTTGAGGATGTAACTTGCTTCTACATGATTGCAAGAAAGCCAATTTTATGCATGTCTTTGGCCAAGTATTTCTGAACTTAAGGGAGTATCGAAAATTAATGTAAAGATGCTTACGACGTGAGGAGCCATTTTTGCCAAGTGCAGTTTTTGCAGACAGCCATAAAGAAGCGCATTTAAAAGCCTTTACCGGGCGGGCCTGAAATTTCACGGCATTATGCCGCATGATAAGCAAAATTACAACCACACTTAAGGTATCCTTCCTAGTCGAGTATGCATTTCACAACTTCAGTCAACATTTTATGAGATCGATCATTGATCGTATAGTCAGAATGGTTTTGTGACGGCATGCCCTACATGCATCATTAAAAAATCTTGTACTCATTAAAGAAGCTTACGGCAGGACAATTGTAGTTTTGGACTCGAGAACGCTGAGATACTTAGTGGGTGGAACTTGGGATCAGTCTATCTCCGAGTTTAAAAAATAACCTCATGAAAAAGAAAAGGCTCTTCGGGAAATCGAGTTGAACTCGTGGAATTTCAAGGTAATTCCAACAACTCGTTGTTAGACGAAATGAACGAGGGAGAAATTGAGATCGGCCGACCAGGTCGGTTGGCGCGACAGGGCAGACAACGACAGACAGACAGCTGCTGCGTGAGAGGGGTGGTCATGGAATTATGGTAAGCTTTGGGGCGGGGGAAGGGAAGGGAGAACCGTTAGAGCTCTCTGTGCTGGGGTGGAAGAGGAGCAGGGGAAGTGTGGATCAGTGGGAATGTGGTCGGTATGTCATTGATCCAGAATGAGGTGAGGGCGCAATGCACCGGCGTTGGAGGTATTAGTAGTTCCAACTGTGGATCACCGTGCCACGATGGGTGAAGAAGAGGCGGGACAGCAAAATCCTACGTGGCCGAGTAGTAATTAACAGTTTTTAGAGCGTGAGAACAAGTCAGTTGGCGTGTACGTAAACCCTCGTAGTGAGCATCTAGATCGACGTGACGTTTGATGCTGGTCGCGCCAGAATGTTAAGCTTCGAGGAATTATCGCACCTGCCTGGTGTTAGCCACTGCGACCACATCCCAGTTGAAGCGGTGGTCATATACAAGGTCGAGCGCAAACACGAGAGACAGAGGGTCACGTCGTCGAAGGGCTTACTTATGCTCGTTAATGTCAGTCCCAAGACATCGACCTATGTTGCCGGTATAAACACAAGGACAGTTGGCGCACGGGATGCAGTAGATGACGTTGGTCAGTTGTTCTTAAGGCACTGGGTCCTTTACTCGGCATAATGCTTCGCGTAGGGAAGATGCGGACTTCTGGGCGATGGAGGTGCCAACGCGTTTTAATTTTCGGGAGGGTGTTTCAGAATTTCTTTGAATGTACGGCAGTGAAAAGAATTTACGCGGCACTGTATCCTCATTAGTATCTGAACCTGGTGATTGTCTCTGGCGTCTGAGACAAATCTTAACCCTATGAATCCCGTATCGTCTTGCTTTGTGCTTCAGTACAGAAACTCTGTTGAAATACTTATTTCTATACATTCCTAGGCGCGATTTCTGACTATCCTAATGTTTGAACTTCGGGCTTTGACAATTAGAAGACTAAAATAAGTCACAGCCGATCAACTTTTGATTAGTTTGTATGCAGTAGTTCTATTTAAAATTGCAGCTGTGTGCGGCCGTGCGCTGGAGAAATCACTTTCAGTCTGAAGGACTTGGTGTCGGTGCGACCGGGTGTGAATGCACAGTAGTTGCACGTGAATGACCCGTGTTTCAAAAACCCTGACTAAGCTGGTAGGATTAACCCAGGTGCTGTTCCAGTTAAACAGGTGGATGATTGCTGCGCTCCGTTTAGCGTAGTCGTAGCATTCTGCCGCCATTTTAACAGGCTTTGATTGGTTAGTTAAGCTAGAGACGATTCCACAGACGGCTAGAATGAATGCGATACAGTTGAATTAGCATTTTATTCTCGCTTCGTCATTTGACTGGTGTTTGGAGTAAAATCAACTATGGCCACTACGTATGGTCGTCTTGTATATTTCAACACGCTGAAAGTTGAACTGCAGATAACAAGCAAATATCCCAGAGTGGAATAGCAATGATGCAGCTAAAATGTCTTGAAGAAGGAAAGAGCTACGTAAAGTTATCCCAATTAGGACGAAAGTTTCTGAATAATTAAACTCATTGAATAGCATGTTGGTAGTATGATCATCACAATCTCGAAATACGCCATCATCTTCACGTAGGCACGAAATTGTAAAAGAAGCCATCAAAATAGACGTTATGAGCTATAAATCTTTCATTGTATAGAGCTAAGACAGTGATGTTTCTCAGGTCACAAGTGAACGATAGTTGCCTCTTCTCAAGGCGAGACCAGGGGTGAACTGCACATGAAATCGTTTATCGTGGAGCAGACTTGTGCGGACAGCCTTTTCCCACATACCATGCCCAAATGACAGTGTTAGGACGGCTCAGAACACGACGCACCGTTCCAGTCGTCCGGGGGTCACGCCTGACAAAGAACCGCAAACTCGCCGGGCAGCCTCGCCTAGGAAGCCCGCATGCGAGCCAGACATTTGCATGCCGCTGAGTCATACGCGTGCGCCTGCCCATGCGGGCGCTCAGGACTGGGCCAGTAGGAACACGCAAACCAGACGAAGGCGGAACCCTTAAATACGAAGCCACGGACGGAAGGATTAAGAGTTGATGTGCACAGGGTGACTGACGCAGTAAAGCTGTTCTCTCCTATCCTGTCTGTCTTCTATTCCGCACAGAACTGGCGTCATACTAATTGGGGATATAACAAGTGGCGACGCAGGTGAACACGGAAAATGATCAGCGAAGAACAGGTGCAGAAATTGTTGGAAGCACAGCAAGCCAGTTTTATGGCTCTTCTCGCAGGAATGCAGAAGGACTGGAAGCAGACAGGAAACGCTGACAGAAGGAAGTGGCTGGAGAACAGGAGCACAGAATTCACCTACGACCCTGACGACGGTTTTACGTTCGATATGTGGTTCAGAAAATATGAATTACTGTTCGAGAGAGAGGGGAAAAGTCTTGCTGACGGAGAAAAAGTGGAAATTCTGTTGCTGAAACTTGGACGAATGGAACACGAGAAGTATGTCAAATTCTTCATACCGAAGAAACCGGCCGAAATCGAATTCACGGAGACGGTGAGAAACCTGAAAGTCTTATTCACATATTCAAAGTCATTGTTTAACAGACGTTTTGAATGTTTTAAATTGGAGAAGAGGGTAGACGAAGACTATTTTGATTTGGCAGGCAGACTGAATGATATGTACCAACAGGCTGATCTAGAGCAAGCCACAGCAAACCAGGTTAAGGCCCTGTTGTTCATAAAATCACTTACTCTACCGGAGGACGCGGACATACGCACGCGGCTGCTGTCCAAACTGGATCAGGATGGTGACACTACTGTACAGAAGTTAGCAGATGAATGTTTTAGACTCAGGAACCTTAAACAGGATACAAAGTTGATTGGCGAAACAAACAGTCAACAGCTACAGGTGTTGGACATTAGGAAAAACTGGCCGCCACAGAGAGAAACATTTCCCAGAAGACCAAAGACTGCCTGTTGGCAGTGCGGTGGATGGCACTACGTCGTCGACGGCCCCTATAAAACGCAGAAGTGTTTCAAATGTTCGAGATTTGGCCACAAATCGACATACTGCAGAGCAGGACGGCCAAGTCCCAGCAAACAGTGCAACGCCGTTTCTGATGGTGAGGCACGGGTGCTAGGCTGTGAACACCGAAAATACCTAACCGTGATCATAAATGACAAAGCGGTCAGGCTTTAAGTGGACACCGCGTCTGATCTGACGATTATAGCGGTAGAAACATGGCAAATGATAGGAGCACCCAGTCTTATCCCAACTCCTGTCACTGCAAGGGCATCAAACGGCATCGACATGAAATTCAAGGGATGTTTTTCAACTAATATCGGATTTGGGGATAAAAATTGTCTAGCAGACGTCTTTATATCGGAGTGTCCGATCGACCTCCTGGGAAATAAGGCAATCTCCGAGTTGGGGTTATGGAGTCAGCCGTTTGACAGAATCTGTTGCGCAGTACAAGAAACGGAACAGAATCTGCGGGAGAAGTATGCGAAAATGATGGAAAAGTCAGTCGGGAAATGTACCAAAACGAAAGCAGTTTTACGCATTAAACCAAACAAGAAACCAGTTTTCAGGCAATGTCGTCGAGTTCCGTTTGCAATCCAGGAAGACGTGGAGAAAGAGTTGGAACTTTTACAAGAGAAGGGTATCATCTACCCCACCAATTACTCCGCATGGGCTGCCCCAATTGTAGCGGTTAGGAAGCCAAATGGGAACTTGAGACTGTGTGCTGACTATTCGACGGGATTAAACGATGTTTTGGAGGATTACCACCATCCTCTACCGACGGTGGAGGAAATTTTTGCCAAGTTAAATGGTGGAAAGTCATTTGCACGAATTGATCTTTCAGAAGCCTATTTACAGATAGAAGTGGAGGAGGAATCGCAGGAGCTACTGACGATCAACACTCCAAAAGGTTTATTCAAGTTTACGCGGCTAAATTACGGCATCAAAACGGCTCCAAGCATTTTCCAGCAGGTTATGGATACAATGCTTACGGATACGCAGAGAGCGGTCGCGTACTTAGACGACATTCTAGTAGTTGGTCGCTCGGAGGAGGAATTACTAGAAAGGCTGGACAAAGTCATGGAGAATCTCGTCAATTATGGATTTAAAATTAACATGCAAAAGAGCGAATTTTTGCGGAAAGAAATTCATTATCTCGGATTCATAATAAATGCAGACGGAAGAGCACCGGACCCCGAGAGAGTGCTGGCATTTCAGAGCATAAAAACCCCACAGAATGTAAAGGAATTACAATCCTTCATGGGTCTTGTCAGTTACTACGGGCCGTTCATAGAGGGACTTCATAGTTTGAAGGGACCTTTAAATCAACTTTTGTGCAGGGATACCCCATTCGTCTGGTCAGAGGAGTGCCAAGCAGCTTTTATGACGATAAAGGCTAAGATAAATCATTCGACAATGCTCTCCCATTTCGAGTTGAGCAATGAAACGATCGTCCAGGCCGATGCCTCTGACTATGGACTGGGCGCAGTCTTGCTTCAAAAGAATGTGGACGGAAAAATTCAGCCTCTAATGCATGCTGCGAGGTCACTGACGAAAGCAGCAAGAAATTATAGTCAGATAGAAAAAGAGACTTTGGCTATAATCTTTGTTGTCCAAAGATTTCATCAGTTTATATATGGCAGACATTTCACTTTACACACTGATCATCAGCCTTTAAAGTTTCTTCTGGGGACGAACGCTGGCATACCGCAGACTGCAGCGAAACGGATTCAGCGATGGGCAACAATCCTCTTGAACTATGATTTCACCATTCAGTACATACCCACGCAGAAATTTGGAGCCCCAGACGCGTTGTCGAGGTTAAGCGAAGACAACGAAAGTCGGGAAGAGGTAGTGGTAGCACAAACTCTGGCCGAAGATGACGCAGCACTTCGGGAAGTTATTCGACAGGTTCCCATCACAGCCGAGCACATCAGAGTTGCAACAATGGATGACCCGCTACTACGCCTGGTTAAGGAATTCATACTGTGTGGCTGGCCCGATGAAGACAGAACCCACGTATGTATTAAGGCTTTTAAGAATCGAAAGGATCAGTTGTACATTGTGCAGGACTGTTTAATGTACGATGGCCGAGTGATTGTGCCGGATAAATATAGGGCACAAGTATTGCGGGAGCTACATGCTGGACACCCGGGTATAACGCGGATGAAACAGTTAGCAAGAAAGTACTTTTACTGGCCCGGAATTGACGAAAATATTGAAACTTTTGTTCGTAGTTGTAGCCCGTGCGGACGTTTCGCAAAGAACCCTCCGAAAATCCCACCAGTGTCGTGGCCGGAAGCCACGAAACCCTGGAGTAGAATCCACCTGGACTACGCGGGTCCATTTTGCAACAAGATGTTTCTCATCGTGGTTGACGCGTGGTCGAAATGGCTAGAGGTTTTCGATGTAGCGGTAATCACGGCGGAAAACACAGTGCGGAAAACTGAGGAGTTAATCTCGAGGTACGGAATCCCGACAGAGATTGTGACAGATAATGGGACCCAGGTTACCTCGAGCACATTTCAGCAGATGTGTCAAAAGTGGGGGATCAAACACATAAGGTCGCTGCCTTTCCATCCTCAATCCAATGGCCAGGCCGAAAGGTTTGTCGGCACATTCAAAAGGGCAATGAGAAAGATGTGGAACTCAGACGTCAAGATGGAGCATCTTAACACATTTCTGTTGGCCTATCGAACTACACCGAAGACGGAGCTAGGTGGATCAACTCCGGCAGAAAGATTTCTGGGCAGACAACCCGATGTGCGTCTGCAATATCTGAAACCTGTGATCCGAGAAGTTCAACCGCGAAAATCCTGTTTCGTGGAGGGAGAAGAGGTATATGTACGGGATTACGTTCCAGGAAGGGAACCCTGGATAGAGGGTATAGTCAAAAGGACCCATGGGGTAGTTTTCGAAGCTGAGACAAGTCGAGGACGTGTGAGAAGACACGCGAACCAGTTAAGACACCGAATGACGTCAGACAACCAACTGGCCATGGACCTACTTTGTGACACTTTCAGTATCCCGACTCCGAAGGTTGAGGCTCCAAATGTGGTCCAGGCCTCTAGGCGATCCTCTCGAACTAGACGCCCTCCGAACAGACTTATGATCCACCCAAATTGCCGAACATACGAGGTCCACACTTTAAAAGCGGGAGGTGTTAGGACGGCTCAGAACACGACGCACCGTTCCAGTCGTCCGGGGGTCACGCCTGACAAAGAACCGCAAACTCGCCGGGCAGCCTCGCCTAGGAAGCCCGCATGCGAGCCAGACATTTGCATGCCGCTGAGTCATACGCGTGCGCCTGCCCATGCGGGCGCTCAGGACTGGGCCAGTAGGAACACGCAAACCAGACGAAGGCTGAACCCTTAAATACGAAGCCACGGACGGAAGGATTAAGAGTTGATGTACACAGGGTGACTGACGCAGTAAAGCTGTTCTCTCCTATCCTGCCTGTGTTCTATTCCGCACAGAACTGGCGTCATACTAATTGGGGATATAACAGACAGCTTCTGCTGTACGATTTTTTCTCGTGGGTTTTCGATGCCCTAACAAACAACTTGCTCAAAAACACCGTCTACTGTACTTGCTTGGCAGCAACTTATGTTTTGTTTATAGTTTATGCTTGAAGAGAGCGCATCTGTTGGTCTTTACAGGCCTTTTTCAACTTCCGAATAAATTCTTGAGTCAGCTACCCTTACGATTTTATTCACGGTTAAGAAACTACACCCTGCACACAATCCGTCAAAGGATTATCATAAATTTCTCTATGCTGTTAGAAAGAAGTCATTTGGGATGCATGAAAATATGCGACTAATGTGGAAAATATTACATACTTTATAAATAGCATAAATAAACATGCTAATGTGATGCGGAAATAATGGGTATTTAATGGTTTTGAAAAATTGCATACTTAGAAAATTTTTTTAAAATCGAAACATACTCTCTCGTCGGTAAGATGGGATTTAGTAGCCCCACCTGATGGACACGGTACTGTTGGGGTTAGAGTTAAGGGGTAGGGCAAGGAGGTAGGGTTAGGGATTATGGTTAGGAGTTAGGGTTAAGGGCTAGCGCAACTATTTTTCAACCATTGAAAGTACAACCGCACACTCCCAATAGCTTTTCTTTTGCACATAACTACTTGACCTCGTCGCCTGTGCGTTCTCCGTCCCCGCCTGTAAAACGCCTATTACCGCCGGTCCCGTATTAGAGGTGATTAACGTTTTTTTACTTTGGGTGGGGCTATCAAACCACATCAGTCTTTCTCTTTAAGTAGACCACTTGGAAAAAACGCAATTTGCCGTCAAAGAAATAGAAGAAAAAAGATTTTTGAGCTCGTTCTACATAAAGTATAATTGAGTTAATAAGGGCATCGAAAATTCATGGGAAAAATTCATACTACAGATGTAATTGTTTTTTAAGAATACAGTTCCTGCAGACGGTCGGAAATAGGCTCATTAAAAAGTCGATATTCTGGCGTAACTGAAATGTCCTAGCATTCTGCTGAAAGGCAGTCAATATTACAGCCCTAGCTGAGTAATATTTTTCAATCGAAGACAAATTTTAGAATTTTGCTTAAAATTTCACGAAATAGCACACCTACTATACACGCAGGCACTATCCACCAGCTAACTGTCGTCTTATGTCGACCTCGCATTCGTGACTGGGAGGCCGATACATCAGCCAAACGCACCAAAGTCAGCTCAATATTAACACAGACAATTGGCACTTGCCACTCCACCAAATATGCAATTGAAAAATGGTGGGAGTGATCGTTATGTACAGTTCAAGAACCCGCATGAATTTATTGCATAGTGATTGTTGTACTTGCCACGTTAAACAGGACTTTCCTTTCCTATTGATTTCACCAAGTTCGTCCTCCTGGCTGAGTGAAACACCCAGACATTGGCAGAAATCCGCAACTGTTCTGAGCACGTAGTAATTGAATAAAGTGTGCAGACAACTACTTAATGCTTCACTTTAGGAAACAAACAACCCATATGCTCCATACTCATCTCTTTCTCCGTCTCACCTGTGTTTTGCTCGAGGTTCGCACCGTTTAATGTCATGTGCATGCAATGCCCCCCTTAGATAAACAACGGAAACGGCTTTCTCTCAAAAAAATGTGCACAGCCCATATTGATACACTCCATATTCTGATCTTACCGCATCAGATAGTTAAAAACCGCGGACGATATCGAATAGTACCCGCGGACGGGTGACCGATCAATCTTAGTCGGAGGGAGAAAGTTTAAGACCTCTATGGCATATGTGCTCTTTAACTCTTGGAACAATTCGTTTAGCTGTCTGGCTTCGAAAACTTTGCCAATCTGAAGAAACTCTGTAGCTGTTTGATGTTTCCATTTTCAACTTTTTGATATAGTTCGCTTTCTTGTAACAAATAGGGAATTAAAAGTTTCAACACCTATATTTCCATCAAAAAATAAACTGAAAATTAAAATTCTCTTCTGAATGAGCTCGTAAGATCAGCGTTCTAACTTACGATGTCATCAGCAGCCGTGTAACATCCGAATGACCATTACTGGCCTATTTGTCGTTAGTAGCTCGTGGTGACCAAAGCCCAAATAATAATCAAGATAAATAAATCAGCACTGACAGTTCCGCCGGCATTTATATCCTATAACAACACTGAAAACTTTTATTTAATCATTTTGTGACTGCCTTCGTGAATCACAAACGCGGAGATTAAATGAAAAACGCAAAAGCTTATTTCAGTTCTGACATCGGATTACTTCAGCAGACATCATTCCAGTTTCAGTTTGGTGACCAAATAAAATCAGAAACCAACTAACGACGGTAATAGTGAACTATTTGACAATGTGTACAACTTGGTCCTTAGATCTTAGTTATTGCCTAGTGTACGTTTCAATTCCCAAGACCCGGAACATAATCTCATTGTGATTCATGCAAGGCTATGTCTGCGGTTTGCATTCAGACTTATCTGTTTGCTTGATCGACTTTATCAGTGAAAGGTTATGCGGATTTCAAGTATGCCAATTATCTGCAACCCAAAGTGAATAAGAAGGAAGGAGACTAGTCGTTGGCTGGTAAATTTGTTCACTTTTTCTGAGGTGTCATGCTCTTGTAGGGGTTCATCGTTAGAGAGGAAAGCAGGAACAGAGCAGGCGGAAAAGGAGATCATGAGTCAAGAAACAACCAATACTGCACGTCTGGAACTGACAGTTCAATCGTCTTGCACAACGTGCCCTCTGTATCCGTCGCACGGTGACTTGCACGTGAATTATTTGATAATGAGTGTAGACTTGCTTAACATCTATTACGCTTTCTCTTTCTCCCCACACTCCTGAGCCCGGTCTCAAGACAGAGTCAAGAAGACCGGAGACGGGGGAGGGAGGAGGTAGATGACGCGGCCAAGCCCGCACCCTGGTTCTCCACTCCACACTCCCTGGTCGACATAACACTTGACCAGGATTTTAACCGACGACAAGAATGAGGAGGCGGCACGCGACATTAACCTGCTACTGGGACTGCCACCAATTCCCGAAATGTTTACATTTGTTATGGTACGCATTCCCGATAACTGCTGTCAGAATCCGATATGACCTCCGTGTTGGTCCAGCGCGTCTACAGCGTGACTCGGTTTGGGGGACACAGATGATTACACAGGGCTCTGTATTTCGGTGCCGGATCGATACTTCGAGTGATTAATTTCTTATCTGAGGTCCGGGCTTCAATCAGTTCTCGACTCACATCGTTTTCAGCGCGCGTAATTAACTTACGAACGCGAAGTTGAAGACACGACCGGTTTCGAAGATGTGGACAATTACTTGTGATTATTCGTCATCCCGTCACGCAGCCAGCTTACGTCCGAGCTCGGTCCGATCTTTGTAATCACAAAAATGGCTTATTCACGGGATACAATCCACTAGAGCAGACCCTACCCTAGGGTTTAACTGGCTCTTTATCCTCATTGATCCGATGAGCATGGTAGCCGTGAACTGGTGTGCAATTTCATCACCTAGTCCCGTAGCAATGTTTCCAGCGGCCTCTATAAAGTCCCTGGTGTAGTTACAAGTATGTCTTCTTCTCGGTGGCGTTTCTGTTTGGGTTCTGCAGAGCCAAACACGTAGACAATGGCCTATGAAGACTTTGAGTGGGCATTCAACATAAATTGGTCGCAGACTTGTCAGGTATCTTGGGTTTTTTCGACTTCCTGCGGAGCGTCTGAATTCCATTGAAGAGCGTTTTATGCAATTTTGTTTGCAAGCCATCGAATTATTGTTTAGCGATGCTCTTGTCCTTCCTCTTAATCGTCGTCTAAATTCCCCGTCAGCGTTTTTCCTGGCGAAAACTTCAAGAGGGACAACTGCTTCTCCCTTTCTTTATTCCCTTGCGAACTGTGTATCCGGAAACTCTTCAACGTATAATCCCTAACGATAAAAAACATGTTATAGACAGTATGTTATTACCAACAAAGACGAGGGGACTGGAATGGCCATTTCTGGCTTATTAGCCGTTGTCAGCCAGTCATGCCCAACCTCGAAGTGGGGAGTAGCCGAGGCTCGAACTCGCAACCTGTTAGTTAGAAGTCCACGCCTCTAACCACTGGGCCGCGAGCCCGTTTCCTGTCGGTTTCGATAGGGAATACACAATGGTAGGGGACGCTCACCGATCGCTTTTACGGTACTCACTCGTTCCGTTGTGTCTTACGGGTTCTCTCTTGAGCCCAGTCAGCAGTCGCACAGCGGATCTTTATGAAGGCAGAATAAAATTACCGACAATGACAAGGAAAACTAAAGTGGCCGTTTCTAGCTTATTAGCCATCGTCGCCCAGATGTGCGCTCGCGGCCCAGTGGTTAGAGGCGTGGATTTCTAACTAACAGGTCGCGAGTTTGACCCTCGGCTGTTCTCCACTTCGGGGTTGGGCATGGTTGGCTGACGACGGCCAATAAGCCAGAAATGGCCATTCCAGTCCCCCTCCTCTTTGTCGGTAATAACATACTGCCTATATCATGCGCCGCTGTGCGGCTGCTGGTTGGGCTCGAGAGAGAGAGCCCGTAAGGCGACACGGAACGAGTGAGTTCCGTAAGAACGATCGGTGAGCGCCTCCTACCATAACAAACATGTCATCAGTATGTTATTATCAACAAATACAAGGGAGAACGTCGCGACCTGTTAGTCAGATATCCAACATCTCGACTTAACGACACCGTTCCGTGCTGGACGCAAGCAGTTTCTGCAAGTTCCTATACGAACAGTCCTGCCACTCACCGTTTCATAGGAGCCCATTGGACTCACTTGACCTATGCATACTTTTTTCCCGCAAGGGTGAATTGAACATTCAGGCCTAATCTAACCGGCCACATGGGGTGCTCAATTTTTGAGCTGACTGAATTTCATCGTATATCACTTCAGCTATCTTAGTAAGACTTTATGCCTCTGCCCACTATAAGAACAGAAGTAGAAGGGTGTTTTAGAAAAATGGACGTGTAGTCAGAAATCGTCGGATTTTCTAGCAAATGTAAAACTTATCGCAATATTCTAAGCTGAATAATGGTTTGATAACTCTAGACTCCAAGTAGGTTAGAGCCAGTGGGTAGGGTTGAAAAATAGAAGGTGGTTTATAAGAAGTCCTATCGGAGGAGCTGATATGCTATGTATACGGATGAGGGAAGAGAGGTGTCCTATCATAGGAAACGGTGTAGAATGTTTGCCCTCGAATTTCACAGTGCGTTCATGTGACACATCATGACTTCGAAACTTTCGTTGTTAGTAAGAAATTGGTCAAGTAATTTTAAGTTTCAACGACGACCCTGACGCCGTTCCCTTCAAAAGTCCCAAAACATATAGGAATTTTGAGCTTCTTTTAAGCTAATTCGGAGCACATATTACATATGCAAATATGTTTTACGATCCCCCTAAATATTCTTTTAATTTTAACCGGTTGAGAATTTGGCTCGTAATGGCCTGAGTGCATTGTCATCGCAATCAACTTATTGCAAGTAGTGAATACAACCATAGAAATTTTTGGGACACCAGAATTTGGACTGAACCATAGATCAAGAAAATGCACTCGGAGGAAATGAACGAAATGGACACTTAACTATCATGTTTTACAAGAACCGTATGTCAATACAAGCGCAAGAACGAGTCCTAGGAAGCATTTTTACAGTTGCGGACAAATCGGCTACGTCGGAGAAACCAAGAGACTGCTCCGAACGTGAATGACCGAACATGCTGCAGTAGTGCGGAGAAATGACGCCAACTCTCAAGTTGCGGCTCATTCGACGAGATACGGCCGCCCATTCAAATTCGACGAGACGGAAATTCTCGCAAGAGTTGACAACCGCATGAGCTGCGAGCTGCATGAATCATGGTTCAGTGACCTCCAGTCTATCAGCACGTGCGACGAACTTCCCCTTCCATACTCGGTGCTGAGACCTCGCCTAGACGGAATAATTAGCCACGCGGGGAGCACACAGGTTAACACTGCTCCCCACGCTAGATTCGATTGGTCAGACGGTCGACCAATTGTCACACCAGCATCCAATAAACGTGATGGAATCGCAGCAATTAACAACGCGAATGTCGGCTATAAAACAATTATTACATCAAGTACAACAACCCCTGATAAAGGGGAGGGGCCGAGAATTTTCATAAACATGCGGTAGCATGACTACTGCATCCTATAAATACTGCAGCCCCTTTTGCATGAACCACCCGTATCTTCAACTGTCCCTAATGACGGTTTCGCACAGGAATCCGAAGCGTCAGGCGAACAAAGCTCTTGTCCCGCCGATCGCGTCTCCTTCATAAATGTATGTGCTTGATATATTCCCCACTCTGATGTCAAGCAAAATATTCAGCTAACGGCCAGATAGGCTGAGTCGATAAGATCCTATATCTTAGCCGCACCTGTTAGGGGTCAGAGCTCATCAAATTTCGCAGTTTATGCGGACTATGTGATATATTTCACGAAAAGCATTGGTAATAGGACATGTGCGATACAGTATAAATGGACATTGTCCGGTCTGCAAAACCTCATATATACAAAGAATGTCTAAAAAAGTGCATTTAGAAGTCGACATTCTGGCAAGTCTGAAATAATATAGGGCTGCGTGGCATAATAATCAATATGACAACCTCACATAAATATCCCTACTTAATCGAGAACGCATTTCAGAATTTCGGCCAACATTTCATGAGATCCGTCACTCACTCTGTACACAAGCAGGCACGTTCCTGACGTGTTACGCGCCTGTTTCCAACAAATGTACACTTTAACTTTCAGAAATTATTCATTTTAACGAATAGACAAAAATCACTCTTTAAGGACACCTAGACTTAGCCCATTGCTCATATTCTGGATAGAATATATTTTTCTGTTTTATATTAATCACTATTTTTTCTATCTAGGCAGTGCATCGCTGGCATACTTTTGCTGCTGGGAGCCGTCGTACTTGTGATCTGTGGCGTGTACTTGGATCAAAAGTTGTGCTTTTGTTACTCTGGACTTGATGATATCATAGAGGAGGATCCCAATGAAATCAAATTTTACCGAGGTAGAAGGCAGGCTCTTTCTCTAGATCACTGACTCATATACAATTAATAGTAAAAAGTGTGAACCGTTTGTTTTAAAATAATCCGTTTTAAGGAATGCACTGGACCATCAAGTGCTGCGTCATATTATTAGACTTTCTACATTTTTTGTAAAGACCGTCAACAATTGGTCCGCTATTTCTGTTATCATATCTGTCTCTATTTTCGGCAACGATATGTTAAAATAAAGGTTAACTTATAGGCAGGATCTCTTTCCTCACAATGTGTTTTTTGTTGGCACATCGAAACGAATCAGCCGACTGCGTTTCTTCCAATATTCATTCACATCGACATAAAGGGGACATCTAGTAGGTGAGCTCAATCATGAAATGTCAACCGAAATCCCAAAATGCGTTTTCGCCACAAAAAGATTTATTAAATAGCGTTGTTATAACTAATAATCGAGCAGAATAATTTTATAATAAAACAGTTACCGCAGGATGCCCGCTTTCGAACAAACCTCTTTCCGGTTACATGTCAAAACGACACTCTACTTAATATTACTACGTAAGTAGCATGCATTTTTCTCATTGACTTTCGATTTTCTTAAAAACCCAATTATATTTCATGGTAAACATGCATTGAAATATTCAATCTAGTGCTCATTCGGTAGAAATTGACGGCTTCTTCCAATTTTATACTCGCAGAACGGGGATAATGTGTTTTTAAATACTATGAAATAGTTTTTAATACAATGAAATGGCGTTCATAAACCTCATACCTCTGTATTTACCAATGTGGCTTGTTAAGTTTACAATATAACTCGAATTCACCGCTACGTTTTTCGAACCCCATATAATCTCCTCTTAATACTATAGAGGAATGTATGGTTTTTGCACGCGGAAAATATACGGCTTGTAGTTCGGAAACCTCGAATGCAGTTGTAACGGCAGTTCGGGTTCAAAATTAATCGGGAAGTAGAAAAATTTTTGAAAACCAAATTATTAACTTCATTTGAGAATAAAATTGGAATAACACATCATTTTCTACCGAAGGATCACTAGATGGAATATTTTAACGCATGTTTTCCGTAAAATATAATTGAATTCCTAAGGGCATCAAAAGTTAATGAAAAAAAGGCTTGCTTCTTAAGTAGTCATTTTTTACAGAGTATAGTTTTTGCATGCAGCCGGTAAGGAGTTCATTCGAAAGCGTGCAACCTGTGAAAACTGAATTATTACAGAATAATTCTGATCGATGATTAGTTTTACAGCGCTACATAACTAATCTTTTCAAAATGAGAACGCATTTCGGAATTCCAGTTGACAATTCCTGAGTTAGCCCGGCTACTCTAAGTATCAAGGTCATTGCACCTGTGGACTAGAAAAATCCACTCCATCGTCTGATTTTCAAACAAGACGTGATGCAGGCGATGGGAGTCGTTTTAACCAAAAGCTAATGTTTACTTCACTTTGTGGACATGCGGGCCGGTGGTATGTTTTTTGCTTTTGTTCTCTCACCTGAATCTCTGCTGTCGTTGGCATCGGCCTGCTTTTTCTTCCTGTTTGGCAACTGAATGAACCAGTTTGCCGAACTCCAGCCTCGAAGGTTCCCCAGCGTCACTGAAGTCAGGAGTACTCGGTTCAGCGGCTATTTGCCAACCCGAACTGCAAACACGACGTTTCATTTGCCCCCAACACTGCTATTTGGCTGAGCTGTGACGTTGGCAAAAGCCCATTTAATTTTTCACAGAAAAGGCGAGAAAACGGCCTTTTCATATCAACAGATATTGTCAGAATGCAAGACTGAAGAATTAATGTAAAAGTTTGCCTACCAAGTTCTTTTTGGCAAGCGTTTCATCTGCCGAACAAAACCCAATATACTGCTCACAAATGACTGTCTGCAACCCAGCTGCACGGGACATGTTTTGAAGACTATGTCGTCAAAGTCATGTTTAATCAGAAATTGTCTGCGTCTATCTTCAATGTCCCGCGCTCGTACTGCCAATGCTACAAACACAAACAGCGTTGACTACCTAAGTTTTGTCTGGTGGGGAAAACCTGGCATTTTGCTAACTTCAGTGCAGTACTTAGGCACCTAGTCATGAACCGCAAATACTTGATATTTTGACTTAAACGCCTGAAGGACAAATCATCCTGAAGTAAACCCTCTGAAGATGACGTTTTGGTGTGTGTTGCGTCACTTATTCAGTACACATTAAATAAGCATCAGGACGAGTTAATCAAGGCCATAACGAGGATAAGAATATTGCTCAGATACATTACTAGGAATATTGTAATTAGAAGGCATTCGGCAATGAAGCAGGAAAAAGTAAATAAGAAATGAGATATAGCAAACTGAAACCCGCTGACTATACCGCTATCTGGTATACAGTCGGGGAGCTAACTCATGAAACGTCGGCCGAAATTTCTAAATGCGTTCTCGTTTCGAAAAGATGAATTAACTAATCATCGTCTAGAATAAATCTATAATGATCCATTTACCAAAGATGGCCTTCTTACGAAGGAAATTATTTTTGACTGCATGCAAAAACCATACTCTGCAAAAAATAACTACCTAATCAGCATGCAATTTTCCCATTGATTTTCGATGCCTGTAAAAGGGGCAATTATATCTCATGAAAAACATGCATAAAAATAATCATTCCCTTAGGCATTCAGTAGAAAAGTACTTTTTCTTTCAATTTTATACTCAAAGTAGGAGAATAATTCGGTTTCAAATATTTTCTGATGGTGAGATTTTTAAATGCCGTGAAATGGCCGTTCATAAAACGTCATGTATCTGCATTGACCAACATGGCTTGTAAAGTTAACAGTATCGCTCATATCCACTGCCTAATTCAATGAACGCCATATAGTTTTCTCTTAATGCCGTAGAGAAATGCATGATTTTCCGTACATGGAAAATATACGGCCTGTAAATTTGAAACCCTGAATACACGAATAGCAACAGGTCGGGTCCAAAATTATTCAGGAATAATAAAATTTTTTTTAAAACCGAATCATACTCTTCCTTTGAGTATAAATTGGAAGTAGGCGTGATTTTCTAATGAATAAATAAAATAATGACTATTTCGTGCATTCTTATCAGGAAATATAATTGAACGTTTAAGGGCATCGAAGACCAATGGGAAGATTGCAAGCTAATTTTGTAGTCCTTTTTGCGCAGTATTGTTCGTGCATGCAGTCGAAAATAAATTCAATCGAAAGAGGGCAGCCTGGGGTCACTGGATCATTATAGAATAATGCTGGGCGATGATCAGTTTTACAACCATACTTACCTAATCTTTTCGAACCGAGAACGTATTTCGAAATTTCGGCCGACATTTCATGAGGTAGCGCACCTATTCTATATTCTGTTGCATCAAGTTGCGTTGACTAGTTTCTTTTTCTTAGTTCCTATACTCTTTCATGACCTGTATACTTGCAAGTGCACTTAGTGCGTTTTGTGACTTTCAGAAGCCCTATCGTGTTAATCCACAAGGCGTATATTTCAACGAATACCGAGAAAAGCAGCCTATGTGGAAATAGATAGTATTCATTGACATTGACTGGATTCTAGTCTCTTTTCCAAACACCACCGGTAAATTAGGACACTGACAACAGATTCTTCTGTAGCTGTATGCATTTACGGAGACTAAACACATTCACTGCACCGCAAAAATATACCTTTGTCTTTGGGTAAGGACGTCAATATTGAAACATCAGCATTCTCTTCTCACAATGCAGCAAACCAGTCACAAGCACTACCTAAAAACCCTTCTGAAATCAGTCGCTAGACTCAATGATCAAAGATCGCTAATTTCTGACAGAGAGCAGCCTTGATTTTAGTGGGAAAACAGCTAAGATTAGAGGTCGAATTCACCCAGCGTGAAAAGGAACACAAATAATTTAGTTTTGCGTGTGTGCTTACTGTAATCTCATCAGCAACCGGCATTTTGTAGAAAAAGTCGACTCAGCGACACCAAAAGTTCTACAGTCTTCTCTTTAGTGCTCCAACAAAATTGCAAAAACTGGTATTTATCCTTAAAAAATCTTATCAATTTGTTGTTTTTTTCAGTAGGGCCTTGGAGTAGGATAAGCAAGGTTCGTCGTCTGTTAGCTCCGCTTCTGTAGTTTGGCCCTCTCCAGGCAGTTGCATCACTCAAAATGTGGGTTTTTCCTCGATTCCACAGTCCTGACAAATAGTTTGTTTTATCTACAATCCAGATAGGCATCACTGTACGCAAAACCGAACTGTGGCGAATACGAAGCATTGTTGTTGATCTGTAGACTAATCAGCAGCCAACAACACTCGTGTACCATCCATAAAGGCACCGCTAGTTTGAAACTTGAAGTTATAGTAAATGCACGGTAGAGTGAAGCGTGTTGTATTCGCTCATTGGGTAAGAACTTGATCACTTCTATTACGGAAATAGTGCCAATGACGCCCAACCCGATAAACTGGGGATAATGATAAAGCACGCTGCATTACGGCAGATTGCTTTAATCATCACAGAGAAAAGGCCTTCATTGTGACCGTGAGCGAATTAATTATTATCGGCAAAGACAATATTGTATTCTGAAGTAAATTAAATTCTAATCACCGCCGTCAGAAATAGCATCAGCACAATGACTATCATCGTCTTCTGATCACAACACAAGATGTGCTATCTGTATGTACATTACTTACATATTTCAGCAAACTTTTTTTCAAAAAACACAAAATTATTGACAAATGGAAAACATGGCATGCATAAAACAATGCAAAGTGTATCTGACGTAGTAACTACGATGAAGCAAAGTGTCCTGTTGTGTCTCCATGCGTCAGTTTGAGGCAGACAGAAAGCAGCATTTTAGTTCCACATTTTATTGTTTTTTCTCACTAAATTATTTCACAGATAAAATAATACAACTCCCCTGAAAAAAACAGTCATGACGTTTTCTGAGGAGGTCCAACTTGCTCGTATGGTGGCGGAGCGGAGGCCTCATGGCTGAAATAGGTGTAATTCTCCTGATCTGGATATGCGACCTTAAATTTGCAGGAAAGCAAGGTTCAGCATATGACCCAAACTGACAATTCCACGTTTAATAATGGTGTACCTTATTGTTCATTTTAACCACGTGTTCATCTCCCACACATGCTGTCAAACAAATTTGTAAGACTACTATCATTCCAGTCGTTGGATAAAGGTGTTTTAAGAGCCCGCCCCAGTTGACCACGAAAATGCAAATGTAGTGGCCTTATTTTTAGGTAGGCTCTGGATCAAACAACTTGATCTTGACCGAATATTCAGATTCTTTTCTTTGTAACGACAAAATCTTTCACTTTTTACTTCACCTGACCGGGTAAGCGACATTTAGCTTAAATAATTTACTATGAAAAATAGTTTGCCATCACAAAAGTAGATGGGATTTTCGGTTCCCTCTAGACATCCGCATCTACGCCACGCACAACATTTTGACTGACAACCTTTCCACGCAAATATAACAGGAATTGGGCAATACCTTCAACGGAAACTCAATATAGACATTTATGCATCATCTGGATGTACTTGAGAAATAACGCCAACTGGACAGGAAAGCTCTGTCAGTCTAAGCCAGAGCTTTGCATATGCTTACTACTAACGCGGATGACAATTATTTCATGTTTCACGTACTCCCTATAATTGAGGATTGCAGTCTCACACATTTTAAATAATAATAATATGTAAAATATGCTACTGACAAGAATTTAGTAACACGTCTATTCGAGTCTGAACATTATACGTGCAATTGTCACTGAGGTCTTAAAAGGCAGGCTATTGCCCTTAAATACACTGAACTATACTGAACGTATAGCTTGACCTGGAGATTGTGGACTCTCATAGAGAGCAGGTTAAACCGGCTATTAGGCGACAAAGTCTTCTCCGCAGAATATCCGTTGCAATGCATGACAATTTTGGCATCGTGACACTCATGATACAACAACTGTCATTGACGCCATACTCCCCACCTCGAGAGTCGCATTTGCAAACAGACTTTTCAGGTAGGTAATTAAAACTTCAAATTTAAAAGCAACTGACCCTGGGACCTCCTCCCTTTTACCGATATGCTGCCGCGCAGTCAAGTTTCCATTACCACCCAAGTAGACACAAAAACCATTAATTTTTAGGCTACACATGCACCCTAGCTTCCGTTATACAGATAATCTTTCTTGGACTGTATGTCTGCATCGACTAACCATCGAGGAAAAACGGGACAGTGTGACCGATTGTTCCTGTTCGAATCTAACAAATGTTTAAACGGAGCTCGCCTGGTAGACCATATGACACAATGACCACCTAGTGATCCGGCCCTTATCCCAACCTCTCGTTATCTGTCATTGTGCTCCTGTTGGTGACGTTAGTTTGCTCTGTTAATGGACTTCATACTGAGTTTCCTTTCGATTCATGTTGGAACTTAAACAGATACTTCGCATTTAGCCAACAAATTCGGTTATTTATTGGCCATGTTATCGTCGGAAAGGATGGGATGTGGAAGGTGAAATGTAAAATAATTCGCGCGAGGTGAGTAACAACAAAGAATGAGGAGGTTGATATGGACACTTCTGGTTTATTAACCATCATCAATCAGATTTACCCAAGCCCAGGTCTGCAGGGCCCAAAGTTTGGGACCGCATTCTTTGGTTATGGAGCATTTTAGAGTCAATTGCTCTACGATTTCGTTGCGGGCTCGTTGGCCCGTCAGCTAAGGTCAGAAAAAGCATTTTCGACGATACATCAAAAACATTCAATAAACAACTATTGCGCTGAGGTCATCAGATTTCCAAGGGTACTTACGGTTGAAATGTACGCGGCAGGTGGTGCTGAAGATGGACCCGGGCTCTTTAACTTTGACGACAGAATGATAGGCCGGATTAACAGTAGTATTGCAATGACGATTTTGATACTACCGGACACGGTTAATCGGATGCCAGTTGCATTCCTGTGGAGAATAAGAAACAAGGCGATTATAAATTCATGTTATGTATTCCCGACTGTTTGCTCTGTCAGCTACTGCTCCCTATCTCGCCTCCGGTCTTTTGACCCTATCATGATTTCGGATCCAGGTGGGTGTAATAACCCAGAGTGCGAAAAATTCAGTGTAAGTCTACTAACGCTATCGACTAACGGGCGCAAGCCACCGTCCCTGTACACATCCTCCCGTGAGGCACATAGTAGAGGTCGTTGTTCAAGATGAATGAACTGTTTGAACTAGTGTTTTCCCGGAATAATTTTGAACAAGGCAAAGTCGACAAAGCATGCAGAATTTACTGACGTCATAAATTTCGCGACCTCTTATTCAGCTGCACACGGTCATAGCATAGTTATATGACAAGCAAACTGTTCAATTAACGGTCGACCTAGAGAGCATGAGAAGAATGACACACTGCCTTTCCTGGATATTCTTTTACGTAGGCGGGCAGATGGCTCTATTCAGAGATCCATTTATCGAAAACCCACCTGGAAAGGACAATACATGCACTTCCTCAGTTTCGTTCCAATTCAGAGAAAACGGAACTTGGTTTTGTGCCTGTTCAATAGAGCCACCAGAATCTGCTCCTCAGATCCGATCGATGACGAGCTTGCCTTCCTAAAGAACGTTTTTCTTGCAAACGGGTATCCGGAGAAATTCATCGATAAATATCGCCATCCCAGACAAGAAACTCCTGCAGAAATATCTGTACCTTAAAAGTCCGTGACCATCTACCTCCCCTTCAAGGGTGATAACGTTTCAAACGTGATCAAGCGACGACTTCGATGCACTGTCGAAAGGACGTATGCCGCCTCTAAATTGTTGTTCATAAGCACCACAACGGCCATCCCAGCTAGACCAGCTAAAGACATTTTGAATATGCACGCCACATCCAACTGTATTTATGAGTTTACATGTCGTTGCGGACTCAAGGACATTGGGCGCACGCAAAGGCAGTTGGCAGTTCGGTCAGCTGAACACATGCCGAAGTGGCTGCTTAAGGCGGGAAATAAGGTACCCAGAAGCTCAATCGCAAAGTACCCAGTGGACACGGGCCATACGGTGGACCCAATGGTTGCATTCAAGGTCCTGTTTCGGGCGACGACCGGGCGTCTCTTGGGCTTTGCAGAGGCCACTGCAATACGGAGGAGGAAACAAGAACTCTGTAAGCAGCTGGACCACGTAATAAACCTGGCACTACCATGGTAAGGATCGATTTTGGACGAAATTCGGTTCCCATATACATCCTCTCATTTCATCCCCCACCCCCTTCCCGGCATGACTGGACGCTGCCGCGCGTTGCACTCTAAATCACGCCAGATAAGTTCTCACTGTAGTCCTAACTCTCATTCTTGGATGACTTCTCTTCCCCTCCCTCCCCCCTCGCCATATGCACCCGCATACTAGACCCATGTTTCAGGTTACCTATCACATTTTATCTCTCTAGGTCGATCGTTGATTGAAGAGTTTGCCTTGTCATATAACTACGCAATGACCAGAAGAAGAAGAAGAAGAAGAAGAAGAAAAAGCGATCGCTCGGACAAGGACTTTATTCGCCTGACGTTTCGTGAATTTTCGAATTGATGACGGCAACCCGTCGTCAGACGGAATGAAGAGAAAAGAGAGAGTGAGACATTCACACTAGACTAATAGACGAGACAGAAATGGCTATTTCAGGTCTGGAAGCTGAAGTCGACTTGGACAACAAGGGATTGGAACGGGGATTATTTGGTCATTAACCGTTTGGTCAGATGTGGTTGTGTAGGCGCACCTGAGGTAACCAAAACCCAGCCATCTGTAATACCGCACCGGTGGTAATAGGGGATTTTACAGGTGGGGTCCGAGAATGCGCAGGCGACGAGGTCAAGCAATTTTATGCAAAAGAAAAGCTATTGGGAGTGCGCGTTTGTAATTTGAGGGATAGTTGCCTTAACCTCTACCTGTAACTCCTAACCATAATCCCTAACCCTGACTCCCTAACCATAACGACTACCTTAACTCTAACCCTCAACCCTCTATCCCTAGCCCCCAGCCCTAGTAAAACCCTTAACCGAAACCCTAACCTTGAAACACCCAACGGAGATGTTAGAAGGAGACGACAGGCCGATAGTCAAGAAGGGCCACTGACATTAGGCAGAAAAAGGTAGACACGACAACAAAGAAACAAGGCCGCCAACAAAACACACAGCGCAACGCACTGCATCACCATGCCTACGTAATTACACCAATTCCAAATAGTTAAGTAGGTCGACAGTATTGTGTCCGTCAGGTGCCGTTACGCAACCACATCTTACCACTGAGACAGTAATGTGTGTTCCAAGTGTGGTAGCTGAAGTCGACCTGAACAACCGGGGAATTAGAGCACGAATTATTTGGTCATTAAACGTTTTATAATTTTAACGCCCTATTATTGAGCAGTGAGCCTGCTGACCAAAGATCATGGGTTCGGATCGCAGCTAATCCGGACCTAGGGCTGGGTATGATCGTCCGACGATGGACACAAAACCAGAAACTGACATCCCCTTTTTCCTTGCTGGATGCAATGTGACCGTCTGCGAGGTCCCACATGTGCACCAGCGGCATTCTGATTTTCGCCCGCACACGGCTTGCCGATTGGCCAATTACCTTCAAGGCCGAGTCAGGCGTTTTCTCGTCTAGGGCGCTGGGACGCATACGTCGCTCTCCCGACACCGGAAGCACCTTTCTTCGGATTCCAACTCTCTTCAATACCTTCTCCATTTATTCTGTACAGAATAAACTATTCTCCCAACTGACGCCTAACTCCTCCTCCTTTCTCCTTGCATTTAAAAATGGGTCTGATGATCGTAAGGGATAGGGTCTCCCTATGGCATAAGCTGCTGCGATAATGATTGATCCGAAGTTATACAGTCACTCAACTACTAGCCGTGGCTGAGCTCACTCATTACGAATTCGCCTTCTCGAATTCACTGACAGTGAGCACGATATGTGTCCTGAAACGAGATGGAGGTCATCAAACCATCTCAACTCATCGAGGGCTGGTCATGGTTCCGTTCCAATCCAACGGTATCTCCATCAGCGCCGGTACCTAATATCCCTCGCACTGTACTATATCTTACCACTATCAGCAGGGGCATCTCATCACCCTAACCAGCAAATACCGACACGATATACACATTTACCGTCTACGTTCAAATCAACAACTTCACCACCGGATTTTTCCAGCAGCTCTATCAACCTGGCTCCATCCTGCCACTTGAAGCGGCCTAAGCTTTTGATAACACCGCCGTTCAGATTTGTACTCCGAACTCCGATCTGGGAAGGAGGTACTCGTGGTAGCCCAACTCCTGGCGAATGTTGCAACCCCGAGCCTATCACGAGCGCTTCTACGTGCTCAGCAATTGCAGTCTGGTTCTCGGCCAATGACGGCTGTTCAAGCTGGCCAATCATCTTCAGGGCCGACGCAGATATGACCCCGTTGAAAGCTCTGGGCGACTGCCCCCCTGTCTCACAGACGTCCGACTGTCAACTCCTACATACCTCTTCTATAATAGTTCTGTACAGAATACGACATCCTCCCAGCCGGCCTCCGACTTCTCTTCCTGTTTAAAACTGGGCCTGGTGGTCGTAGTGACTGGGGTCATCCTGCAGCTTAAGCCGCCGCGATAGACTACACATGTCTGATTTCCTGAATAATGAACACCCTCTCAACATAGCAATAGAGTTTCGATTTTTAACCGCCTCCGTCACCTTGGACTGCACGAGCATTGTGTAAAGCACCTGGAGATACAGGAAAGACAGTTTAAGACCCACTGATCAGATCACTGCAACACAGTTCTCTGAGGTAATAAACGACCCTAATTTATTTAAAAATGCGGAGGCTTTTGATGTCATTAAATAGACGGCGACGGGACCTCCTGTGCACCATGGAGAGAAGAAAGGCATTGTCAGGACAAGAAAACTACTGCGCAGTGATGGCATCTCAAAAAGTGACGACAGAGGCCTACTGCTTTCAGACGAATTCACCAAGCACCTACGAGCATTTGGCTTTTCAAGGAAGTCGGGTGATCCTAGAAGGATCTCAGCGGCGGCCGTCTTATGAAATATCCAAAATCGCTCCACCTCGGGGTAACTGCTGTTCAGGACGCAATAACCTGGCAGAATTCCTAGCAGTACATCCAACGATATTTTCAGGCTCCGAAAACTATGTAACCTCTTCTGCGCCGCGGGAAATCCCCTAACCAACACCCAAGCTACTGCTAGAGCCAAATGCAGGAGAAGGCTGCGAGTGATTCAGAACGCTTTGGTAATGTGATCCTTATGTCGGGTAGGCCTCCGGGAATATTCCTTATCGACGGTCTGACCTTCTGTCTAGGAGAAACACACCAATTGGAGCACAATAAATCTTGCTCTAGACCTAAACCCAGTGTCAGGTACTGACTGTCTAGACTTCGAAAGTACGTCAGCTATGGTTCCCAGTCAAAACTCATGACGCCTACAACGCCTACACACCTGAAAGCCTGCTCAGAGACATAAGATTAGAAAAGACAGTCCCTCATCTTCTTAAATACACTCTGACACTATCATTCATCTTCGCGTTCGCGATGTATGACAAAAAGGACAGAACACATTGCTACCAGTCTACTTGGTGCTCTTGTGCCGAGTTTGTTGGGTTTCAAACCTTTTGATAAGGCCCATAAAAATCAAAAGTGATTGGAAGAGAGGGTGAAGCGTGAGAGTAAGCAGTGCACGTCGAATCTTCAGAATAACACGCGGGAGAAAAGTCTACGTAGACATCCCAGAGAGGTCTGTTTGCTTAAGTTGTTGAAAGAGAGCCGGCCGGTGTCCGCAACTACCTGCATCATAGATTCAAAATCAAATATAACAACCTGTTGCATTAAGCAGGCACGCCGGCGATAGAAAATGGGTGGCTTGATTTCATTATAAAATTGGCAAACATGGGCCAGCACCATGAGCGCGGAAGGTTGCAGTAACTACGTCAGAATATATACAGGACAGATGTAGAGCGCTCCACTGAAGCCTAGGAGCTATGGATGCATAAAGAACAGCAGACCGACTCGATCAGTTTCGTACGTATGCCACTTGCTCGATCATTTGTTTGGTCTGGATAAATCCAAGCAGACTCCTATTTTCAAAAAAACAATTTTAAGAAAAACTGAACAGGCAATATTATTTATGTCTCTTCCAACGCAATCAGTCAATGGCATTCGAACTGCAAGTGTCCGTAACCTGGGGTTGGTGCCGAAGTCAGCTTCTTACCAAGCAAACGTCTCGCCAGTCCCGGTCTGAATGGAGAATATTGAGTTCTAAGCGAAGGACGCGAAATAGATTATTCTGCAGTACATCTGAGTGACCGCATAATGCTTAGCAGTCAGTCCTCAACCTGAAAACTTACCACAAGATGGCCTACGTCAACTTTACAGCCTCTATTCACTGACACAAAGTCCTTTGGTTAGGGATGGTCGGTTCACGTCAACCACGCTCAAAACATATCTTTCCTACGCCTTGGGCTCCTTGCTTCTGTAAAATATCTGCCAGCTGATGATGACAGATTTAGAATTAATCAATCTCTCCCTTTTATAGGGATTTTGGAAGATTTTGAATAACTAGGTTCAACGCAACTGTAATTAATCTCACGGACACTCGTGCGACCTCAAAATTAAAATGGCTAGAGTGTTAGTTGTGCAAAAGCCTTTCTCTTGATGTCATCTTTTTTAACCCCGTATAGGCGTCACGTTTTTCAAAGTCGGATATAAAAAGTAATCGAAAATCTGCCAACAGACCTACTAATTATAGAGGCCTCGTGGTCATCTGGTGGATTCTGGGTGGATTACTCAGAAAATCCTGCCTGGGCAGTCAGCTTACATTACCAGATTTGGTGGACTGAATATGTTGCAGTAGGCTGCGCGAAAAACATGACCAAAATGGATTAAACTCATGACTATCAATTGGGCATCGTAGCTTAGGTGGTTAGAGCGCTTCCTTTATTCATGTCTTCCCCTTGCTGTAATGGGGTCGGATGCCACCGATGTCAACGAGCATTTTTACAGTTGAGTCAAAGTAAGTTAACCTTCCTTTTCAACCGGGCAAAACCTCTTTTGTGGTCCAATTTTCGTTTCGCCATACAGATTCCATCATCATAAAACGACAGCCTCACCTCAGTAAAGGCCCTGTTTCCGGCAAGCATAAATAGGGCAGACTGTCTTTACCTTGGGTGTGATTACCTATATCAAGCATGTACAACAAGGGCTTAGACAACTACCCAACGGTCAAATATTTGCCTGTGGAATAAGGATCACCAGTTTTTTAATATCTGCACAGGCCGAAACAATGATTGATAGCTAATCTCACTGGTTACTGCCCAAGTCAGTGTAGAAGGCAATTCAACGAGCAAGAAAGCTTTCTGAAAAAAGTCGGAAGCTCGCAACTGCAGGAAATAGCGGGCTGGCAACCTGCAAGGGCCGCTTCTAGCACCAAAACTGATATTTGACGGATAACGTTGAAGTCACTTTTCCAGAACCTCCCCTTCCTACCAGCAGCAAGGATCAAATAAAAACATCATATCAGGACTTGTTTGAACATCACTACACTTCCACCTAATAGAAAGAAAGATTGCGCACTTACGAATACTCGTCGCCCGACATGAAGCTGACGCCCAGAATAATCATCGTTAAACCGAGAACGAAAAAGCAGAGCGCTGAGATGCCGAAAAGGAGAATGACACGACGAATAGACTTTCGTTCAGCTTCCGTCCACTGACCTTCCACTGTTGGTTGCGGAGTTGTCCAGAGAGGCATCTTAAAAGAAACGACCTACTTCGTCCTGTTTACAAGGCGGTGCTTTGGCGAGCGGTCACAGTTCCTATCCCGTGGAGGTTGCTAGTACTCCAATCTGAAAGTATGGCAAGAGAATAACGAAACAGCTCAAAGTTTTCCACACTCTCCCTCATAGTTGGAAGGGCTGATAATAGACGGGAAAATTCGCTTATTTAATTGCATCAAGGGTGAATATCTTAACGCACGATCTCAGTCTAAAAAGCATTTATTATTGTCACTGCCAAATTTGAAAGACGTGTATTTCGCCTCTGCACAGATTAGACTAATTTCAGACCCACTGTTGGCAGTAGGTTATAAAGGTTGACCTAGAGTACATGATGTTAATATTCATATTGTTCGCTTAATTCTACCTACCGCTAAGAGTGCTTTTGCATGCCCCAATATATTAGTCTCGTAACATGCAAAAAATAAGATATTTACAGCAAATACTTTATCATGGGGAAATTTTGAAATTCCCGTTTTATGTGAGGCATTTCTGTTTCGTGAGGAAGCACCGGAAATCTGTTTGTTCCAATTTTCGCATATTGCTGGGCAAAACTTTGCCATCGGAAGATTTCTTTAGTATATTACATGCACTGCGTTTGGCTTGAAACGCTGAAACACAGTCTTAGACTAATGTTGAAAATTAAACTGTCTTTAAGTAAAACACAGATTTTCCTATTGGTAGACGTCCGGTAAACGCTGTTTTGCTACTCATAAGAATTTAAACAAGATATGTTTTGACGCTACCTATCCTGCCATTGCAGTACTCCCTTTCCTCGCGTTTTATTGTGTGGCGGGTAAACAATAAGATAAGTAAACAGTAGTAAGAAACAAAGGCACATTCAGAAATCTGTTACAATACTGGGACTCCTCTGTATATTTTGCTCGCAGAACTATTGTTTCGCAACCAAGTTATTTGTGAAACGAAGACAAATAGACCGCAATCAAATGCGCAACCGCAACTGATTTGTTGCATTTTCTTGACATGCACACAGCTACTAAACTGAACAAACAGTAAACCGGATTTGTGTTTGCCTAAATCAGCCACCGATGTGAGCACAGCTTTTTATCGGAAAAGACAATAAAATCACCCGTGTATTTACTTAAATCAGCCACTGTTGGATGTAAACGAAGCTGGAATGTGCCCTGAAGATGCATTAAGAGCGCTATTTACTTTGCGCTGACGTGACAAGTTCCGGATGCCTGATGAACTAAAGTGAATAGCAAAATGTCGCCAGCAAATACCTCCCGGAATGGACTTTTGACGTTGACCGCTCCTATACCTTAACTTAATGCCTTAAATCGGGTGTGTCGCGGCTGCCAACAGACACTTTACCGTGTAATTAACTACTTTTTATTGCTTCTTTTAATTTAGTTCTCTAACTACCCATGTCTTGCCGGGTCTCTACAGCCAAATGTCAGTACCTGAAGGAACTCATGTATATCACCTAAAATTGCGATACACTGTTTCTTCGCAGTCTATACATTGAGAACTAAACAACTGTACCAACACAAAAATTGCATTCGGTCGGAATGCGTGGCCCACGGATGATTGCAAATCACACTGTATGCCCCCGATATTTCTGACCACGATTCCAAAACATGTACGCATTAGTTAGCATTTCACTTTACAACGATAATTCATACTTGACGGTTCTGTGGTATTTAGTTTATCAAAAAACATAGCGGATGATGTCACGTTCATTGATAGCCAAAACTTTGGCGCATTTTCTAGGTCTAATAGTTGAAATATAAACCTGCTGTAATGCTGAACTAGGGCAAATGACGGCCATCATGAGTGATACAGGATAATAACCGCATGGTGTATGCAGTCATATTATGGAAATCCCTTCTGAAATGAGAAAACGAAAGGCCCTTTACGCATCTGGAATGCCGGGCTGCGATTTCCTACGGGCTGCGCGCATGGTGAAGAATTAAGGCTGTTAGTTTCAATTTCTTCTAAGGAACCACGACTTGAAGAATTTTGAGTTTATTTTGCTTACTTATGCTACAGGTATTTATGCAATACCATTATAATTTTTCTCGAGTTCAAATGGCCTAATAAAAGAATGCTAATTGGCACGATAAGAGGGGAGTTTTAAATCGACATGGTTGGTTTGGCTGCGCGTCGAAGTCAGCCATGCGACGACCCTGAACTAAAAATCCGATGAAAGGGAATTCGGAAAGCTGTGGTTATGCAGCCCTACCCGATGGACATGATACTGTTGGGGTTGGGGCTGGGGTAACTTGTTTGAATTAGGAGTTATGTCTAGGGGTTAGCGTTAGGAATTAGGATTACGGGTTAAGGTCAGGGGTAAGGATTAGAGGTAAGAGTTAGGAGTTAGGGTTAGAGGTTAGGGCTGCGGTTATAGCAGCTATTTCTCAATCACTCAAGGTACAATCGCGCATTCCCAGTGGCTTATCTTTTGCATACAATGACTTGACCTCTTTGCCTTGCGTTCCAAGGCCCCACCTGCAAAAACCGCTATTATCACCGGTCCCGTATAACAGGTGGCTGGGATTTGCTTACTTCAGGTGGGGCTACATAACCACTTTTAACAGAAATTAAAGAAACGAGCTATCATATGAGCTGCGCAACGTGTTTTCGGTAATGTTTAAATCACTAAACATGTTTTACTAATTGCCAGTTGTGCCCGTCAGGGGAAACCAAGTAGTCAGTGCTCGTTTTCAGTCCTCCAAACGTTTTTTGAACAACGTTTACTGACGAAGAAAAAACTTGTTTAATTTCGTTTTATGAACAAGGGCTGGGCATATCAACCGTCAGCCTAGTCTTATATCTTCGCACAGATCCTATACTTACGCTTCGTTTTGGGTTTTTGAGCAAGATTTACCACTCGAAATAGTTTAAAATTTTAATGGGGCGAGTATTGTTCGAGATAATTACTGAAATGGTGGTAAGGTTATATTTTATTGAAAATTTCACCGTAAGCAGGATGAATTCATCCGGATCTTTGCGGTTGTCAAACCCAAGCGAGTCAGACTATACGAATTAACAGTTCAAGTTTTATTTAGCCCACACTTGGTTTGTGGTTCAGCAAAAATTTAGACTCTCTGTTCAGAGGTCACTTGTGACTGATCTTAGGAAAGCAAGTTCTGACCTGTTTAAACGGTGAGTCTGCGGGATTATGTCAGAAAAGTTCTGTGAATGTTAATGGCAGCCACTGTTCCATCTGTACATAGATCACGTGCATGACCACCTTCGTCGGAATTTTTATGGCATATTTTCACAGACTTTCAGTCAAAGACATGAATGTGCGAGCAGAGGATTTCATCTTTTCGCTGGAAATACGAGAGTTTCAAATGAACGCGTGTTGGTTCACGTGTTCGTTCTCGGCCATTATGCAGTTCGCTGTTTGAACGAAATAAAACAGGGACTTCTTTTTTAAAAGTGTAAAACGTACTCACAGCGACATTTGCGTCACTAAGAACACGTTTAAACCCATGAGATCTCCGAATGTAATTTTGCGAGGGGTTATGTTCCAAGATATAAGTGGCGTTTGACACTCATATGTCTTTAATTTAATGTTCCTTATTATGTTCACTGCGTTTTCAATAGACTTAATCAGCCTCTTGCACAAAAGAAAACACCATTTAGGCAGACCTATGGCCCACAATAACACTAGCATATGATGATCGATTCACTCGGAGCCTTCTTTAGCCATCAGGGTAAATGTCTCCCTAGCACATGGGGAACGAGAGCCAAGATGTAAAATGAGAAATAAATTCAAAAGAAGACGAACCAAGTTCAACAACAGGACATCGCCGGAAATGTCGATCGGACTGCCAGCGGACAATAAATTCACCTCGAAAGTGCCGGACGAGGTTGTGAGAGTTACAGGCACGTGACATTCTGATGTAAGCTCAGCACACCGTCGTGCGGGTCTTTCGTAATTACTTCTGACTGGGTATAAGCGCCTCAAGAGAAGACAGTCTACAGCTTAAAGGAACCGCACCAAGGGGGAGACCTAACTATAAGATAGAAATGTCGGACATCGAGACAATTACCAGCCGGATGCCACCTGAGGAGGAACGCGTCGGCCTTGAAAGAAAAGAAGTACATCAAGGATATTCTCCATCACGACAGTTTTACCGTCGTGTCCGACAATCTCCACCGGTGTCAAGACAGAGTCAAGAAGACGGAGGCGGGAGAGGGCGCAGGTGAATGGCGGGGTCGAGCCCGCACCTTGGTGCTCCACTACACACCCGTTGGTCCACACAACTTGATCAGGGTTTTAACCAACAACAAAAATGGGGGAGCGGTAGGAATACCAATTTGCGCGGCGTCAGCCGGTTACCAGGCCTGCTACCACTCCCCCGAATGTTGGCATTTTTTATGGTGCGCATTCTGATAATGCCTGCCAGGACTCAATATGGCTGCGTGTTGGTTCAGCGTATCTACCGCGTGACCTGTTTGGGGGCACAATTTTTTACTGCCCAGACATTCACGCGGTCGCTCATGCTATCGCCCCCCACCACCTCTCCGGTGGTGCCTCACAGACGCCAAATTGATCCGATTAATAAACCAGTAGAGGTAACCTCTCTTCTTCTCTCCTAGTGGACTTGAGCGTGGGACAGAAATACGTCCTGCATTTGTGAGTTTTCTTCTTCTTCTCTTAAGCATTATTTTCGACTTTAAAACAGTTATCCCAAACAACATTCGCCGCCCAATCCCTCGGCCGTTTCCTAATCTCACAGGTTATCGTATTAATGTGCAGTGGTCATATGCAGTTGAATAATAAGTCGCCAAGTTTTATATTGTTCTTAAATTTTGCGCATTTCTTTGCCCTTTTCCCGTTTAGATTTACTCAGGCAAAACAGTGTTTCACATCCGAAATATTTTGTCGCCGTGCACTGGTAGCACAACACCCAGTCGAAAGGAGTAAATACAAGCAAGGAAACTAACAAAAGCCGGGCATACAGGAAGCATCGCCGGCAGTTTGCAGGTTGAATTTTAAGAGGTTGGCCCTACCAAAAGAGATAAAACGGAACCGCAACGGGATGTTCTAGGGAGACAATAGCTTCACAATCAAATAAGTCTCGCGCACTCTGAAAGGAAGACCTGATTAGTAGACTTAGGCAGGCATTTTGTCCCAAGCGCAAATAACGCTCGTGTACTGTGGACGGTTACACGGAAAACTTCCCCCTCCTCAACGCCAGTTTACTGGTGATTATTTTAAATTCAGATTATTAGTTTTAGCATCACCGTCTTACATCATGTTCATCCAAATGCGTCTCTTAAGCCTGAACTTGATCTCTCTGCCCGTTTCACTTTCCTAAAGCACAAGTCTCATTCAATCAAAAATTATGAGGCAGAAACTCTTAAATTGTTGAACACAAAATTATAGTACGGAGTGCTGAAGGGGTCTTCCACGGTAACGGTAAAGAAATGTTATGTTGTGTTTCGTTTACGACCAATGAATATCTATCAGCGGGGAATAAATTTGATACGCGGGAGAGCAGGTCGTTTGTGATTACCTTTGACTGTGCTTAATAAGGCGAGCTTGTTTGTGTTGAGAATAAAAAAGAAAACTTTTAACTATCGTTTGTCAGGGATTCTATCCAACCAACGCATTAAACGGAAAGGACGGTAGTGTGAAGCAGTGCAGGACTTTGAACAATATTCGCCTGACATTTTCAAGTAATCGGCGCCGAAGGGCTTCTACTAATAGGCACATAACATCTGTTGACTGTCTATATTGAATAGCAACATTGCTGAGGTAAGTGGATTACTTGGACGACCAGTGTCAGATTTTAGTTGCTAATGCCCTTGACCAGAAGGCATGACTTGAACTTGTAGGTTTTCAGTCCGTGTTACGTCGAAGAACCATGCGTTTACGCAAGTTTAACTGTCACCTCAGATAATTATATTGCCGAAAAATATATCAAAATATTTTATGCATGAAACCCATACGTTCAATGATCTTTAAAGGACCTCACTATTATAAAAAAAACATCTGTTTCTTCATGGTAAATGCTTACATACTTTTGGTTTGTGATCGGCAGCAGCAATAACTTAAATTGGGAAATTGGAGACCAAATATATCATTTTGTTCATTTGTCGACGTCTACATTTGAACCAGACCGTTTTGCTTCAGTTGGATTGGGGTAAAATTGACCAATTGTGACTGAGGACAGTCCGAATCAGAGTCAATCACTGTTCAGATGAAAGCGACGGTGTTAACTGTGAACAGAATTTTCTGTTGACTTAATTTTCTCTTTTAAATAATCAAATGTGAATGTTTAAATTAAGTGAAAACATTTATTTTTCATCAATCGTTTTCAGAAAATATTAGAGCTTGAATTAGAAAGCGAGTTCTCTTCCATCACTTTGCTCTTAAGTTAAAGTCAGTCTGTTTTAGTCAGTTAAAGGCCCGATTTGATAGAAGCAGCCGCTCAGTGAGACCACAATCTAAGATAAAAATTTAATTTCGCTGTAATGATTATTCTATAGGTTGTTCCAACTGCCTTTCTACATTCACCGTGACGGCGTTACCGAACTTTGGGTTATTCTGCATCCTGTTAAATCACATAAAATAGACCAAAAGAAGAGCAAAAAATCGAAATGGAAAAGATGCGAGAATCCATGATTCCTAATGTGACAGCTTAAAAATCACGAGGAGGGATGTCCGTAGTATGCCTCGCAGCACAGTGATTACAAGAACTGTATAAGGACGGATTACGGGGAAGCGGAGTCAGGCGCAGTAACTGTAGAAGCCTAGTCAGCGCGCGACGGACAAAGATTTTACGTAGCACGAAAAAGAAGAGAACGGTTCCGATCCTAACTGAGTGGGAGGCCGTATTCAGATCGAGTCACTGAAGCCTTCTCTGTTACCCGAGAGGACAGAGTTATTTTATCAGTTGGTTATCTTCCAAGCAATAGTTTTTGGCGCATCGTAATAGTTTGAAATCGCAGGAGATTATATATAAGGAGGTACATGCGCAAACTGTCGTGGGAAAGAGTCCCTAGAGTCGTCTCTCCTTCTCGATATTTCCTTTATTATCAACAGACCACAATCGGAGCCGAGTCGTCTGGTGCGGGATTTGGGCGCAAGCGACCGACAGGGCTAGATAATACGTTTCCTCGTGCCACGCACAACCTGCCTCACTGCGCAACACACTAGGTTTTCGCGCAAAGTTGGTTCACGGCTTGGATTGCACATGTACAAGAGTGCCGTCGAGGACATTTTGAAAAATCTTGACGTGTTACGGGGTGTGAGGGCAGGTCGCGTTTTTGGCACATACAGATGAGCCGTTTTAGCTCTCTTGACCACCGCTTCTGATCCCAGCATCGGTTGGCTGACCAGCATGGACAGAAAAATACTGCACGGGAAGTAAAAGTGGGAGAAGGTTCAACTCTCAACGCATCTTCCTCACCATAAACAATTTGATGACCTTCAGGCTATCAGATTTTATTAAAAGCTGAGGCTTGGAATGTCGCCAACTCAGGCCTAGCAGTCAGTTCACAACGTGCTTGTGTGGAATGACCGGCTTGTGGACTGACAGCCAGACTACGATGGCCCCTGTTTAATGTGCCCTTTACGGAACTTCCACCCAGCTAGGGTCTGGGCTGCACCACCTCTTTTCATTGAGCAAAGTCCCAGTGCTTCATGCGAACACCAAGAAGCCTGTTGGTAGCGTGCCTATCTGCGGGATTTACGCCGCGCTAGCCATCAACACCCTCCTTCATCTCCGGTCTTTTTAAATCTGTCATGGCACCGGACCCAGGTGAGAGAGGAGGAAGGGGTAATATAAATGTTGCGGAAGTCTAATCGTACCATAAACTACTTCACGTTCAACTCACTCTTCGTTCGTCAAATCTGTTTTAGGACACACCGTGAAAGACGCCAGAGTCGACGGTCTAACTGTCTTATCTAGAAGGGACGCTTAAGCCTGAGTCGCAGTCCTCAAATGACCACTTCAGCAAACACTCACAGGACCGACTTCGAGGTTTAAATATGACGGGTGTTTACTCGTATCCCATCGCTGACACAGTTCAATATGCAGAAATGAAATTCGGCAAACTTATTTTTTAACTGTTTATCGTCGTGCCTGTGCAGGAACCGCCTTAGTTAACGCGCGCTTTATGGAAACTCGGTAAACGACTCGGACTCACTTCTAATTCCGGCGTCGCGGTGAGATCTATTTTGGAAAATGTTGCGACATTTGGTACAATTGCATTCATTCGTGGTAACATTTTTCTATCTGGACTATACTCTTTGGACATTTCTATACGTTGCGCAGTCATTGTTAGTTGTAGATCACTTGACCGCTCGACCGTCATCGCATATTATGAAAGTGGCAAACATCCATAACGTATTAAAAACGCAGGAGAATTTTCGTGATATATTGAACCGCATGAATTCAAGCAAGTATTACGTTTAGCCGCGGATCTTAAGAAAAGGAGCTTTAAAGCCAAATATTTAACTTCACAACATTATGCTGGACTGAGCCGCTTAGCCTTCATCTGCATCCGTAAATTATCATTCTGGTTGCGACATCTGCCTCTTCACTTCAGTGCAGACCGTCATCAGTTGATGGATTGCCAAAAGTCGTTAAGATGCTCCAAACAGTCATCTGTATTTATTGGACATTCTTAGATTATTAAGTGCTCGATTGCCGGTATCTAACGTAGCTACGTGACATGAATCTTGTCAGTTGTATTATCGTGTTACTGTATTTTTTCTCACTTTCCATGTGCGAATGAATATCACTGGAATGGTAGGAAGTATAAGCTTAGGCTAGTCTAAAAGAAGGTCGTAGGATTATCCATTATTTGCTTTCCACTTCACCATGCATTTCGCGTGTTCTCAGCGGAACCGTGTAGGTTTTAATAACTATTGTTAATGAATCAACTACAACGGTCAGGAATAAAAAAGCTCGAATTAAAATTTAAAGAATTGAATCTTAAGACGGTCTTCATTTGCCTGCTTAGTGCTATATACTCAAGCATTAAGCGATAAGTGGAGAGACCTGAAGCGCATTCTACGCTAAATATATTTAACGTAGTTATTTCGAAATGTCTAAAAGGTCTGAATATATTCAGACCTTTAAGTCATTTGCAAATACCTAGACTCAACATGCATTTAATTGCTCTAGATTAGAATGAAGTTTTTATAGCAGTTTATACCGTCAGATTACTATGTGTAATCACGCTTTTTTATCATGATTCTGGTGTACTTTGCCACTAATTCGCTGATCGTTGAATGCCGAATAAGATGCATTCATGATCTCCTTCCATTTCTGTCATGACACGATACGCATTGGCTTACAGCTTGACCATAAAATTGAGCTCATAAAGTGCCTGGAAAATGTTTATAAGTCATATTTGCACAATTTTTTAAATTTCTATTCTTCTCGCGCGGTAACATAGATAACGGTTGATCTGCCGCCTTTTCTGCTCGCGCGCAGAAAGCGCAGCCAAATAATGGAAGTGTTCTGCGAATCCACTGGTGACGGGCTCTGAATACACTAGATATTGAATTTTTAATTTTTTGGACGTAACCAACAGGTAATAAGGTTACAAATCAGTTTCTAAAGAAAGATTAATTGAATGCCCACTCTCACATTCAACGGATTATAGAATAATAATAAAAACAAACGTTTCTGAAATACAGGCGGTAATATAATCACATCAATAAACTCTAAGAGCGAAATACGAAGACCATATAGCTCAGGTGACATTGTGACGTCCACTGCTAAACCGGTCCATTTTCAGCTTAAAAACTTTGGCGGATGTGGGCATAATGACATCTGCAGGCATATCATTCCAAGACACGACCACACTGATTGAAAAGAAGAACTTTTATATTTCCAATTGGGCTCCAGTCACACTTTTTTAAATGGATGACCTCGGGTATTAGTTGTGGTTGCTAACTCAAAGAGGTAAGCAGGTAAGATACATTAGTCTTGAACGCGCACTATACGAATGTTTGTATCAGATCGCCTCTTAACTGTCTGTAACCAAGTGAAAAATGTCTGAGATTGGATAGCCGTGTTTCGTAGGTTAGTGAGCCATGTCCACTTAAGAAAATTGTTTCCCCACCTTTAAACATTCTCAAGGATGTTGAGGTCCTTAGTGCTCCGGGGTTTCCACGCTCTAATAACGAACTCTAACCGTGGCCGCACAAACGTTCGTAAGACTTAAGCGAAGCAGTCCTTATCGAAGGAAGAAAAAGCTCTTTGGACAAAGTTTAGGACCGATATCGCGGAAATGGCTAACTTGTAGCAGTGGAGCGACGAATTAAGTGAAGCCTTGACACACACGCCCAAGTCCCTCTGGGCGTCTGCCACCTGCATTGGTAAGTCATCTAGGTGGTTAACCCTCCGGCTGGGAGATCAGATCCCACTGACTCGCAGATCATTGCACTTAGGCACATTAAACGGCATAAGTCCGTCCTGTTACAAGTTCTCGATTCATGTCAGGTGTGCCTGCGAGCGCTCTTTGTCAAAGTGAGTTCGGATGACGCTCCCAAGCTTAACATCATCAGCGATCATGTCGACATAACAATTCAATTTCCTGATGCAGTCGTTTACGTATATCATGAATAGGGCACAGCCAAGGACGCAGACTTAGGGAACACTAAATTCAACCGCTACCTCCGAAGACTGCCTGTTACCGACGTGGACGATTTGAGAGCGAACGACCAAGAAGGCTTGTGTCGGCCTAAGGAGATTACTCCCAATGTCCGTTCAGCATCGCGGATAACCATATTTTCCGCGTAACTTAAGGAAGGCTGAGACACAATCAACTCGACGGTACAAACATTAATTGGCGCAGCTTATTCACATGAAAGGAGGACAAGCAGGCGACCGTCTGGTGGGAGTAAATTGAAAATTTCAGATTGTCATTGAAGAAGAGAATATGTTCTAGGCGCGTCCTCGACGTACGAGTAGTAATGAGCGCCTAAAGAATTACAAAAAACAACGTGGCAAAAGGCAACCTTATGCTTATGCATTTAAAACGAACAACGTGGAGAACATACTGCTTATTTAATCTTCAGATCGTAGGTCGCATAAGCCTATGTAATACGAGGCGAAATTAATGGCTACCTGATTTTGGCACTGAAGTCTCAAATCAGACAATCTAAAACATAGGACAACATAAAGGGCTCATACATTTCAGTCGGTCGGGTTTTCACGCTGAAACTGTTTTCATACGTCGCATGCGGTTTTCCCTAAACTCAGAGATGTCAGCTGGCGAACATTAGGTTTTTGTGGGTCAGAGGACTCGAAGCTGGCCTTTTCTTCGTTTTTCGCATTAACTCTAGCTCCAACTTTACGCTCATTGGCAATCTCTCTCCGAGAGATCCATCTTTTGCCACGCGCAACTCCTCCATGGTGTTTCCGTGGCCTTCTTGTATTACATCTAAACGCTCCGTCTTTTTACTTCCAAATATACTTTTCTTTGAAATAATCTTCGCCAGAAATTAGGTCATCGCCTAAGTATCTGATATTCCAGTAGGATTACACAAACACCTTACACCGGAAAGAATATAGGCACTTTTGGAGGTCTCATTCCCGAAAACTCATCTTCTTGATTTCGAGAAGGGTCCTCCTGGTATATAGTGGTAGATCAAGTGGTAACCCTCAATTATATCATTAGAAACCCTGTTCTGAATTGGTTTCTAAATCCACTGCTATCTCTCTTCCCCCAGAGTGACGATTTTCGCGGTTTATGATGTCATCTCCCACATTTCGACCTCAATCGGTCTGCCGTCGCTCACTGTCAATCCTCTGTATTCGCCGACTACTAGCAGTATGTTCGAACCTCCCTTTCCCATTCCTCGGCTGGGCTCGGAGCAGACTGTGGCCGATCGCGTCTGGGTTCCTCTCGTCTGGCTCTTTGACGCGAATAGTCTCATCCGGCATATCAATTCAGACCTGACGATGTCCTTTCTGAATCCCGTATACTATGCCATATGCAGGCCAGTCCTGCATATGAACTGTCCAGCAGTTTGATCTTGTTTTACAAGTTGTTAATAATAGAATTCTCGTAAATAAATAAATGTGCTTTGGTCATTAAGGCTGCCGTGAGTAGTAATTTGGAATGCAACATCCCGATATGTAGCAGTGTTAGGCAATGACCTAAGAAGTTCGGCAATACGAACCGGCGTTTTCCTCATCTGTATCATCCATCACACCTGGTACGTCGGCTGTGTGTCTGTGATGTATGGTGATAATGTAAATGGGAAGGATACCATGAGCGTCATAGCAGGGGTTCCCTGGTGTCTGGTTCTCGTTACTATTAAAGCTGGAGCCAGTATATTTAATCCTATCTCTCCATCATGTAAACGACGTATCCGAGTGGATTTAATGGTAGTTCAAAATTGTGCTGTTGTGGACGTGAGATTAAGCGACTGGTTGATTCATGCTGCCCAGGAACTCAACTTTTGTAGAAGGGTAAATTGCTGCGAAACACATATCAGGGAGGCAAACTTCTAATCCAAGACTGCTAGTGTGCTCTAATAGTTTGTAGCCCATAACATCTATCTTAGTGAGAAATACATTTGAGTGACATGGAAAACGGTTTATAAGTGCCAAAGGACTGCCGATGAAACTATGTCAAGTATCTGGCCTGACACGCACAGGCCCAATGTAACTTAAGTGTTCACAAGTGGTCAGAACAGCCCACCTTGCACAAGCCTAGTGTTAACCTAGCCTACGTTCTAAATTTATGTAAGTGCAACTCACACATTAGATGTGCTACCTCATGAAATATCAAATGAAATCCAAAAATGTGTCTTCGATTTGAGGGGGATAATTTAAAAAGCTGTAATATTAACTGTCGTACAACGTTAACCCATGATAGTTCAGTCATGCTGGGACACCGGCTGTTGAATGAGCATCTTTTCGGGTGTCTTTAAAAACTACACTCTGTAAAAGACGCTTACTTCTGTGGCATGAATTTTTCATATCGACTATCGATGCCCTTTCAAACTTGATTCCACTTTGTATAAAACGTGGTCATAAATAATCTCGCACTTGTTTGTTAGCTGCGTATATTATTTTTAAGTTTAACTTAAGTTTTTAAGTTTAACTTAAAGTGAGTGCATACTTAGGGTTTCTAAATTTTTCAATTTCTGTATAAAGTTTTGAGCTAACTGTCCTTACGTTTATATTTAGGGTTTCCAGATCACATGCTGTGTACATTCTGTCCAAGGAATATTGTAAATTTCTCTATGCCGTAAGAAAGACGTCTGACGGAATGCAGAAAATTGTGCCGAATGTGGACCAGGTTGCATACTTGCTGATGAGATGGCATATGGATGGACATTTGACGGTTTTAAAAAAGTTCGCAATTAGGAACCTTTTAAAATCAAAAAAATACTATCTTCTCATGCAGAACAGTTTTCTAGCACGCAAGTTGCCATCAACTGAGTAGAAGAAATAATATTTTTGAGCTTCTTTTACAAAAACATATAGTTAAATTTATAACGGCATCAAAAACCAATGAGAAAAATCAAACTGCGCAAGTAGTCCTTTTTTGCAAAATGCTGTTTCTGCAGACGGCCGTACTGATGCTCATTCAAAGGCTGGCGTCCTGAGGTGACTGAAATATTTTCGGATTATGCTGAATGACAGTTAATATTACAATCCTAATTGAGCAATCTGTTCAAATAAAGACCCCTTCAAGAATTTTGGTTAACATTTTATTAGACATCGCATCTAGTGTACATGCAAGCAGTATCCGCCAGCTCTCTGTCGTCTTATGTCAGGAAGCATGCACGACGAAAGTCGGCTCGATATTAACACGAAAAATTACCACTAGTCGCTTCACGGAGCAAGCGATTGAACAGTCACGACAGTAGCCGTTAAGTAAAATACGCGAAACCACAAGGCATTGTGAAAGAGTGATTTCTGTACCTGCCATGTTAAAGAAAACCTTCCTTCCCCGTTGCTCGTTCCTTGCTGGTTCCCTTGGCCGAATAGTACACCCAGACATTGACAGCGATCTGCAACAGTACTTAGCACATAGTTATTTATTGAAGAGCTCAAGTCGCGACATAAGCCAATTTTTCCGTTTATGAACAAACGATTCACACAAGCTCCATCCTTATCTCTTTTTCTATCTTACTCATGCGTCGTTTGAGGTTCTCTCCGCTGAGGACCTTGTGCATGCGATATTCACAGAGCCAAACAAGAGAAACAAATCACGTGCAAAAAACATGTAAAACCCAGTATTTTGATCTGACTACATAACAGTTGAATAAATGCAAGTGAGATCGAATGTTACCTAAGGACAGAAGCCCACTAAACCCTAATCAGCAGGAAAGGAGATTTAGGACCTCAATGCATCGGCTTCAATGTCCAAATTATTGTTTGACACTGCAGTTTGTAGGATATAGGAGCCAGACCCGCCGAGGTTGGGTTGACATTATGCGTGGACTATGTCATATATTTCACGAGAAGCATTGGCAATAGAACATGTGCGATTAGTTATGAATGGACATTGTGCGGTCCTAAAAATCTCATAATTAAAAAGAAGATCTAAGTAAAAAGCATTTAAAAGACGACATCCTGTCGGATCCGAAATATTATAGGGCTGTGTAGCATGATACATTACGAGAACCTCACCTAAATAACCCTAGCTAAACGAAAACGGATTTCAGAATTTTGGCCAACATTTCATGAATTGGTGACTCATTCTGTACGTAAGCAGACAGGCTCCTGACGTGTTAAGGACCCGTTTCCCACAAACGTACACCTCAACTTCAAACATCTTTCATTTTAACGAAAAGACAAAAATCGAGATTTTCACTATCTAGGCAGCACATTGTGAGCCTGATTTTGTTGCTGGGAGCCGTCGAACATGTGGACTGCGGGTGTTCTTGAATCACAAGTTGTGCATTTGTTACTCTGGACTTGATGATATCGTAGAGCAGGATACCGATGATGTCAAATTTTACGAAGGTAGAAGGAAGCCTCTATGTTTGGATCGCTGACCCATATAAAATTAATATTAAATGCCGTGAAACGTTCGTCTTGAAATAATCCGTTTTACTGAAAGCACGAGACCATCAGACGCTGCTTTTCTCAACTATACCTGCATGTTTTGTAACGACCGTCAAAAATTGGTTCGCTTACTGCTATTGTCGTGTTTGTCTATATTTTCGGCGACGATATGTTACAGCAAAGTCTTACTTTCCCTTACGATGTGTTTTCTGTCTGCCCATCGACACCATCTATTTCTTTTAATGTTCGTTTGCATCAAAGTAAAGAGGGAAAGAGATCAAGTATAGTGCACCTTTAGACTAGAAACACACACTCTGTCGACTGATTTCTAAACAGGACCTAATGTAGGCTGTCAAGAATCGTTTTAACCAAAAGTTAATGGTAAATTCACTCTGTCGGCGAGTGCGCCGGTGGCAGGTTTGTTGCTCTTGTTCACTTGTCTGAATGCCTGTTTAGTCGGCGTGGGCTTACGTTTTCTTCCTGTTTGGCGGCATGAATTTGCAAGTTTGTCGAACTCCGGCCTGGAAGATCCTCCAGTGTCACTGCAGACGCCAGGACCGTGTTCAGTGGTTATTTGCCCAACCGACCTGCTAATACGATGCTTCATTCGTCCCCAACATTTCCGTTTGGCCAAGCTGAATGTGACGTTGGGAAAAAACTTTGAGCAGACAGGACAAGGCACTTAAACCAGTTTCTCTAGTAAAAAATGTGTCCTTCCGGTATACTCCGAATGTGGCTTTCGTGGGCACAAGTACTGTTGCATGCTACATCGCTGTGAAAATCTCCACAGTGAATGAAGCCATATTCAAGTTCAAAAATGCCGTTGCACTGATGTGACGCTTCCTAGTGTAGGGGGCAGTTACCGTGTGCTTCATCCTCATTTTTCTCAGTAAAGGCAGGGAAATCATCTTTTAATATTAAAAGATATTGACAGAATATAAAACTAAGCTACTAGTTAAAACATGTCCTTATCAAGTTCGTCGGGAGGCGCTTCGTTTGACGAACAAAACATAATATACTGCTGACAACTAACAGTCGGCAAGGAAGCTACACTTTCTGCACAGGACTTGTTTTGGAGATTATGCCGTCAAAGTTATTGTATTTTTTTAACGGATTAGTCAGAATTTGTCTGGGTTTACCTCAATTATCCCGCATTCGTACTGTTAACACTACAAACACAAACGGCATTGACTACGTAGGTTTTTTTCATATTTTCATTTGCTTCGAAAGCTGAAGACCTCGATCAGTTTGCTAACTCGTCTATTGCCGCCTGTCGAGGGAAGCCTGGCATTTTCCTGAATTCAGTGCAGCAATTAATTGCCCGGTCTCGAGCTATGAATAGCCGGTATATTGAATCAGACGTCTGAAAGACAAACCGTCCTGAAGAAAACCCTCCGAAGACCACATTAAGGTCTGTGTTGCTTTATCTATTCAGTATACACTAAATCGTCATCAGGATGGGTCAAACAAGGCAACAACGAGGATGAGAACGCTACGGAGATAGAGTACCAATAATATTTCAATATAAAAGGGGAAAGGTGATTTGGAAATGAGATATAGCAAACAGAAACCTTCGGAATATAGCGCTATCTGGTATATAATTTGTTACATCAGGGCGCGTTGACTGTTTCCTTCTTTTTAATTCCTGTATTCCATTATGTCCGGTATTTTTTGCCAGCACGTGCAGTGCGTCTGCCGACTTTCAGAAACATTGACGTGTTAACACAAAACACGTATATTCTAACGAATACCTAAGAAATCACCATAAATAGAAGAAGATCGTGGTAACTGACGTTAACTGATTCCTGGTCTGTTCATCTGCTGTCACCTTCAAAGTAGAGCTCTAACAACAAATTTTGGAGTTCTATGCTTACATTACTACTAAGCACATTCATTGAATGGCCAACAATGTTACCTTGTCTTTGCGAAGAACGCTAATACTGAAACACCAGGAAACCTCTACATTCTGTTCTCACAATGGCCGCTTTATGTTACAAACCAAATCAAAAAACTACCTAACAATCAATAAAAATTAGATGTTAGATTCAAAGACCAGCGATCACTGATTTTCGATAGAGCACAATTTCGAGAGATTAATTTTAACGAGGAACTATCGATGTTGGAAGATCAGCTCATTCGGCGTGGAAAGGAGAAAATATAATTTTGTTTCGAAAGTATGCGTACTCTAATCGTATCAGTAAGTTGCAGTATGTTGATTAAGTCGACCTGGCAATGCTAAGAGTTCTACGGTCTTCTCTCCAATGCTCCCATTAAAACGCAAAAACTGATATTTTTCTTAGCAAGTCCTGTATGCTTATATTTTTGGGCTTTTACAGTAAGATTTTGAGGCCGGAGAAGCAGAATACACTGCTCATTAGGCCCGCTCCTGTGGTCTGGCCCTCTCCAAGCAGTAGCAGCTCATAATTTCGACTTTTTGTCATCCATGAGCAGGCAACGTTTTTCATGCTTCAACGACTCTACCGACCTGACAAATAATGGGTAGTCTCTACACCCCAAATGGAGGACGCTGTACGTAAAACCGAATCGCGATGAATGCGAGGCATTGAGGTTGATCTGTAAACTAATCAGCAGCCTGAAAACATTCATCTACGGTCAACACAGCTAGTTTAATACATAAAGTTACAGTAAATGTACGGTAGAGTTAACTGTGTTGTAATCGCTCGGTGGCAAGAACTCGATCGCTAATATTCGGGTAAATAGCGCTACTGACGTTCATCCCGATAAATTGAGGGTGTAATGGAACACGCTGCGCTATGGTAGGAAGCTTTAATTTGAAACTAAATTATTGACTTTCACAGAGGAACATGCCCCGTTGGGATTGTAAACATATCGCTTCTTATCAGCAACGACAAGCCTGTATCCTGAAGTACCCTAAACACTTATCACCGCAATCAGAAACACGAACAGCAAATTATCGTCTTTTGATGAGAGCACAAGATTTGCTGACTCCATGTACAACTCTAAAAAAACCTTCGCTCAGAAACTGACTTATCAGTAACAGGTGGAAAGCGTGGCTTGCACAGAACGATGCAACGTGCATCTGACGTGATAATCCCAATGACTCAAGGCGTCCTTTTGTGTCTGTATGCCTCAGTCTAAGGCAGAAAGAAAGCAGCACTTTAGTTCCATATTTTATTGGTTTTTTCTTACCAAATTATTTCACAAGTGAAATAATACGCCCTGGCTGAAATAAACAGTCATACAGTTTTCTGTGGAGATCCAGCGTGCGCGTACGGTGGCGGAGAGAAGGCCATGTTGTCGGAATAGATGAAATTCTCCTGATCTGGATATACGACCTGTATTTGTAAGGGAAGAACTGTTCAGCATGTGGTTCAAACTGATAATCCCACCTTATGGTTCATTTTAACCGTTTATTCAAACCCTACACATGCATTCAGACATAAACATGCTGTCAAGCAAATTTTAAAGATAACCTTTGTTCACGCTGTTGAAGAAAGGCGTTTAAAGAACAAGGACTTTTCCATTTAAGATTCCAGCGGACCTCGAGAAAGAGTATGTGTCGCAAAAACAATCAAATTAAAATCGCGGAAGAAATATAAAAACGTATTTTTCAAGCTTTCAAGAAAATCAGTTTGTATTTGCAAAAGCCAGGTAAAAATCCTGGGATGATTTGATGCAGTTTAACAGAACGGTGATATGTTTTCTTAAAAAAACTAAGATAAGCTATGTGTATCTCACGCGGTGAAGGATGTTTACAAACCTAAAAAGAGCCCTTTGCCTGGCTATTCAATTAATAATTTCTAATCGATCAGTAAAATTTAAATCGACTGGCCTTCTTTTAAGAACAAACAACCTAGTCTTGATCAAAAACCGAGATCATATTTCCAGGAACGACAAAATATTTCACTTTCAAGCTCAAATGACCAGTTAGGCGAGATTCGGCTGAAAAATTATGCGATAGACGGCAGTTTGTCATCATGAGGGCAGATGGGTATTTCGGTTCACTCCGGACAGCCGAATATAAATCACCAGTCCCACATTGCTACGGTTGACCACCGTCCTGTGTGGATAGCAAGAAACTGCCTAACAGCCTTAGATACGCTTCAGTTGTCACAATTCAGGCAGTCAATAAATAAATCAATAAATGGGACCGACCATAATGAGCCCAACGAAGACTTAACAGAGATATCTTAACACCATCGGATTGTATATTTACTTAATAAACATCGTCTATTTGGACAAAAAATCTCTGCTAGACTAAGCCAGCGCTTTGCACACGCTTGCTGCTAATGCTAATGACTATTATGTAGTGTTTCACATTACTGACAAAATTTTTGAAGCATGTATAGTCGAGCTTTAATGTTATATTTGCCCTTTCCAATAGGGTTTTCAAAGGCAGTCAGTTACCCCTAAAACACTGAACAATACTTAACGTGCTGTTTTTCGCGGAGATTGTGCAGGCTTGCAGAGAGCAGTTTAGGTGTCTTGCGAAAACCGGTTGGAAAATCAGTTTCAACTAACATCTTGCTCCACAGCGACAAGGAAAATTTGAACGGCCAAGTCTGCATTACTTTTCTTTAACTAGCAGAACCGCCACCCCCGGTCTGGCGCCTAATATTTAATCCGAGCGAATTAAGAAACTCATATCAGAGTCGCGCTTATTAATTGGCCTGATTTTTTTCAGTCGAATTACTGGAAAAGACCGATGAAATTCGTGATCGGGTGACCGAATTTTCCTGTTCGCATCTAATAAATAGGGTAAAGGGAGTTCACCTTACCAGCCAGTGAACAGGCTAAAATCTCAAGCCTTCGTTATCTGTGACTAAGGCGTGACTAGCAAGTGGTGGTAAAAACGTCGTCGTTGTCCTGTCGGTCACGTTAGCTTGCGCCACTGGAGGACTATACATAGAGTTTCCTGTAGACCCATGTTGGACCTTAAGCGGACAATTCGGATTTAGCGGACAAATTCGGTTATCCATCGTTCAAGTTTCTGTCGGAAAGCTCGGAGGATTAAAAGTAATCTTGTAGTCAAATGATCCACAAGAAAATGGGCCTAAGGTGAACAACGACAAAGATAGGGGAAGTTGAGATGAACATCAACAGCCAGCCTTACCCAAACTCACATCTCCGGGACACGGGACTTGGGTCCTCATTCCCTGGTTATGGAGCGTTATTCAGTCAGGCACTCTACAATTTATCAAGCTGCTCGTTGACAATTCAGTTAAGGTCAAAATAGCACCTTTGATGATACTTCAAAGACTAACGTACTGAGGTTATCAAGTTTTCAAGGAGACTTACGGTTGACATGTATGCGGGAGGTGGTGCTGAAGATGAACCTGGGTTCCTTAACTTTGACAATAAAATGATGGGCCGAATTGACAGGAGTATTGCAATGATGATTTTGAAACTACCGGACACGGTTAATCGGATGCCAGTTGTATTCCTGTGGGAAATCAAAAAAAGCGATTACAAATTCCCTTTATGCATTTCTGCTCTGAAATTCTGTCATCTACTACTCTGAGAACTTTCCGTTTTCGTTATTCTAATTTTTTAGAACTATAGCATTTTTTCTGCGGACGGGATAATATGGTTCTCACAGAATTGGGAGTCATGGCGCAGTGACTTATTTTTACTACTTCCAAGCAAGAGATCATAGCCGGCCCCTTGTTTGTGTGAAAATCTGGTCTACCTTGCGCAGTCCAGGCGTGCGTAGCACGCATAGATGGACATTTTAACTTTGTCAGCTACTGCTCCCTATCTCGCCTCCGGTCATTTGACCCTATCATGATACCGGATCCAGGTGCGTGTAAGAACCCGGAGTGCGACAAATCCAATGTAAGTCTACTAACGCCATAGACTAACTAGCGCAAGCCACCGTCCCTGTACACACCCTCCTGTGCAGCGCACAGTAGGCGTCATTGTTCGAGATGAATAAACTGTTGTTTATATCTCTGAATTGTATTCATCATTTAACACTTAAATCGTAAGGTATTCTGCCCCACAAACTGCGATGGAAATCGAAGAGTATAGATTTCCAAAGTTGATTAATACTGCAGTGGTTGAGAAGGCAGGATGAAGGTCAAAGGAAACGTTCTCAGATGAGAGCAGGCAGAAAGTTGTCGTCGAGGAAATAATGTCGTTGCCAACGCGTGGGGTCCAAGTACTGCTTGCAAGGAGACAGGCTAGGAAAGGACAAAAATTGCGCCTGAAGAAACAGTACCGTGTAGCGCCTTAACAGACATGCCCCTAATTAAATTGTGCATCCGAGCAAAGGTCCATATTAGTTTATCGGCCCCGGCCTGTAGCAACGCAGCAAAACAACTGAAGCATATTTTTAGAATGAAAAATTGCTTGGCTGCGTGAACCAGGGCCATGCTTGGCGTCCATGTCCAAGGTCCCTGTTCGTCAGCGTCATTCACCTCCGCAGTGAGCGGTTCTAGAGGCACTGACCTGCAGCCGAGCGACCGACTTCAAGTCAGACGATTCGCAGCTGCCCATGCGCCACTTGAATACACTACCAGCCCCCCTCCTCCCTGCGAATGCCACACAAACCACTTAAACACTTTCCCACACATTAATCGGGCATCATTTCAGGTTGCCCGACAAGCCTACAACGGCAGCCGGCACCACTGCCTCACGGACACGCAGGCATTACTGGACGCAGTCAACATCAGCCCTGGCTTGGCCAGCTACTACTGCCGCCTAGGAGGACAGTTGACGGTCCTGTATAAAGTCCTCGTTCTGGGGAATTCTGCCTTTTCCTCCAACTCGCGTCTCGGTCAGACGATTGTAGTGTTCTGAGTACACCATCCCGCCACTTAGTCGCTACATAACAGAGACAGTAGTGGCTATTTCAGGTCTGGAAGCTGAAGTAGACTTGGACAACAAGGGATTGGAATGGGGATAATTTGGTCATTGACCGTTTGGTCAGATGGGGTTATGTAGGCGCACCTGAGGTAAACAAACCCCAGCCATCTGTAATACGGCACCGGTGGTAATAGGGAAATTTAAAGGTGGGGTCGAAGAATGCGCAGGCGACGAGGTCAGGCAATTGTATGCAAAAGTAAAGCTATTGGAAGTGCGCGGTTGTACTTTGAGGGCTAGTTGCCTCAACCTCCACTTGTAACTCCTAACCATAATCCCTAACCCTGACTCTCTAACCATAACGACTACCCTAACTCTAACCCCCAACCCTCTATCCCTAGCCCCCAGCCCTATCAATAACCCTTAACCGAAGCCCTAACCCTGAAACATCCAACGGAAATGTTAGACGGAGACGACAGGCCGGTAGTCAAGAAGGGCCACGGGCATTAGGCCGAAAAAGGTAGACACGACAACAAAGAAACAAGGCCGCCAACAAAACACACAGCGCAACGCACTGCGACACCATGCCAACGTAATCACACCAATTCCAAATAGTTAAGTAGGTCGACAGTATTGTGTCCGTCAGGGGGCATTACGCAACCACATCTCACTACCTGTTTCACTAGCGGAAATCCCCATTGTTGAGAGATGGGCCTGCTGACCAAAGAATATGGGCTCAGATCTAAGCTACTCCGAACCTAGGGATGTGGTTAATGGGTCATTCCTTGCAAATGTGTCTTCTTCTATCATTGCTGGCTGCAATTTGACCGTCTGTGAGGACCTTGGATAGAGCCCTAGGCCGCTGGTGGACTCTTAGTGGCCGTACCTCGGCCTACTGTTGCGATGCAGCACCCCTTGCAATTGCCTGCACGGGCATATAAGCGGGAGCCTGGTTTGTAATTGGTCAATCATCTTTAAGGCCGAGTCAGGCGTTTTCTCGTCTAAGGCGCTGAGAAGCATACGTCGCTCTCCCGGCGCCGAAAGTACCGTCATTTGCCTTTTAGCTCTCTTCAATACCTTCGCCACTTATTCTTTATGAAATACACTCTTCTTCCAACTGACTCCCAACTCCCCTCCTCCCCCTTGCATTTGAGATCGGGCCTGATAATCGTATGGGCTGGGGTCTCTTTATGGATCAGGCTGCCGCGATATTGATTGACCCGACGTTATACGGTCATGCAACTACTAGACGTGGCTGAGCCCACCCATTATGAATTGGCCTTCTCGTCTTCACTTTCCGTGAGCACGATATTTGTGAATATGGTTGGCGATATCTGTGTCGTGAAGCAAAATGGAGGTCATCAAACAATCTCAACGTATCGAGTCCTAGTCATGCCTCCGGTACAGTCCAATTGTCCCTACATCAGGGTTGGCACCTAGCATCTCTACCATTGTCCGATACCTTATCTCTATCATCAGCGGTATCTCTGCACTCAAGCCAGCAAATACCGTCATGGCAGACACGTTTGCTGCCTACGTCCAAATGAACAATTCAACCACAGGATTTTTTTCAGCTCTTCTATCACCCAGGCTCCTCCCCCTCACCTGCAGCTGTCTACGCTGTTGATAACACCACCGTTGGTACGTTTTGCATTCACTAAAATTAACTGCTCTTCTTCTGTTCAGCTCTGTTACCCGAACTGCGGTCTGGGAAGGAGGAACTCGTGGCAGACCAACTGCACGCGAATGTTGTGATCCCCAGTTTCACACGAATGCTTTTACGTGAGTAGCAATGGCAGTCGGGTTCTCGGTCAATGACGGCAATCCAAACTGGCCAATCGTCTTCGAGAATGACCTTGAATGCGCTGGACGACTGCCCCATGGTCTTACAGGCGTCTAACTGCCAAATCCTACCAACCTCTTCTCTAATAGTTCTGTACAGAATACAACATGCTCACAGCTGGCGTCCGACTCCGCTTTCGGTTCAAAACTGGGTCGTAGTGGTTAGGATCTTCCGATGGCTTGAGCCGCTGCGACAAACTAAACATGCCTGGTTCCCTGATTTGTGGACGCCCTCTCATCATAACAATACAGTCCTTCTATTTTTAGTCTGTAATGTCACAATTTTTACCGCCTCCGTCACTTTAGTCTGCACAAACCTTGTACAAAGCACCTGGAGATACACACAAAAAACGTTTTAAGACCCATTTGTCAGATCACTTTAACGCAGATCTCTGGGCTAATAAAAGACTCTAAGTTATTTGAAAATCGGAAGACTTTTGTGCCCTTAAGGAGACGGTGGCGGAACGTTCTGGGTGCTATGGACGGAAGAGTGAGGTGGGGCACTTTACGTGGCCAGGATCAAAAAAACTACTGCACAGTAATGGCATCTTAGAAATTGATGACAGAGGCCTACTGCTTTCAGTCGTATTCACCAAGCACCTACGAACATTTGGCCTTGCAAGGAAGTCAGATGATACTAGAAGGAAGTCAGCGAAGGTCTTTTTAAGAAGCATCCTAAATCGCCCCTCCCCCGAGATTTTCCCTATTTGGAGGATAACTATTGTTCGGGACGCAGTAACCTGACAGAATCCATAGCAGTTTCTATCAACGATATGCTCAGGCTCTGAAACTAAATAACCTCTTCTGACCGCTCTTACGGAGCTTACTCGTCTCGTTGTGCCTAAAGTGCTCTCTCTCAAGTCCAAATAGCAGCCGCACAGCAGCTCTGACTACGGCTTGTAAGCCAGAAATGGCCATTCCAATCTCCCTTGTCTTTGTCGGTAATAACATTCTACTCAAGCTACTGCTAGATCTATATGCCTGAGAGGGCTGAGAGTGATTTAGAATGCCCCGTCAATGTGATCTGCATATTGGACAGGCCACCCGGATTATGCCTCATCGACGGTCTGACCTTCTGTCTAGGTGAAATACACCAACTGGAGCGCAATAAATCATGCCGTGTACGTAAGCCAGGTGTCAGGCGCCAAGTGTCTAGACTGATAGAGTTCGTCGCTTAGGGTTTGCAGTCAAAGGTCATGTCGCCTACAGCGCTTACACACCTGAAAGCCTGCTCATAGGCGTATAATTAAGAAATACAGTTCTTCACCTTATTAAATTCACTCTTACACTAGTACTCATCGTCTGCTTCGCGATGTTCGACCTAACAGACGGAACGCACAGCTACTTGCTGATGTTGTGCAGATTTTTTTAGGTCTCAAAACCTTTGATAAGACCCATAGAAATCAAAAGTGATAGGGAGAGAGGGCGAGGCCTAAGATTAAGCAGTGCACGATGAGTCTCCACAATAACATGCAAGAATGAAGTCTACGCAGACACCCCGCAGAGAACTGATTGCTTAAACTGTCGAAGGAGGGCTGGCCCATGACCGCCTCTAACTGAATCATGGTTTCAAGATCAAATATAACCCCCTGCTGTATTGCGCAAGCACACCGATACTAAGAGGTGGGCGGTCCGATCCCACTATAGAATTGGCAAACATGGGTTAGCACCACTAGCACGGAAGTCTTAGTAATAATGTCGTTAGAAACAATTATATCAGCTGTAGAGGACTCCACTGCAGCCTGGAAGCCATGACTGTATAAAGCAATGGCAAATAGACTTAGTCTGTTGCATCCATATGCCAGTTGCTCGATCATATATTTAGTTAGGTTAACTCCAAACGAAATCACGTTTTCAGGAACAATTTTAAGAGAAGCTGGACAGGAAAAATGTGAACACTAGGCGAGTTATTGATGTCTCATCCAACGCAATCAGCCAATGACATTCGAACTGCAAGTGTCTGTTACCTGAGGTTTGTGCCAGAGTCGGCTTATGACGAATCAAAGTCTCACCACCTCCAATATGCATCGGGAATAATAAATTTTAACCGAAGGATATGAAACAGATTATTCCGCATTCCATGTGAGTGGTCGAATAATGGTTAGCAGTAAATCATAACATTGATTACTCACCAGACGATCACCTGCGCCAGTTCTACAGCCCTTTTCCCACTGGCGCAAAGTCCTTTGGTTAGGCAAAGTCGGTTCACGCCAAGCACATGCGAAGCACATCTTTATTTTACCTTGTGCTCCTCACCTCTGTGAAATATCCTTGCACCGACGATTTGGAATTGATCAACCTCTCCATTTAATAGGGATTTTGGAAGATTTTAAATATTTTATTTTGACCCAACTGTAATTAACCTGACGGATCTCCGTGAGACCTCTTTGCTAAGATGCCTAGATTATTGGCTGTGCAAAAGCATGCCACTTACTGTCATGGTTTATAACACTACTTAGAGCACCGAGCTTTTCTCAGCCGGCTCAAAATAAATTATTAAAAATCTGCTTCGACGCCCATTAAATACGTGGCCCTGGTAGTCATCTGGTGGATTCTAGATTAATTAATTACGGATTCCTGCTTGGGCGGTCAGCTTACTGTATGAGCTTTGGTGGATTCCATACATTGCAGTAGGCTGGGCGGGTAACGTGACCCAAATGTGACTCAAATCATGGCTACCAGTGGGGTCTGGTAGCTCAGGTGGTTGGGACTCTGGCTAAATTCCAGCCTCATCTAGCTGTAATGGGTTCGGATCCCTCTGAGGTCGCCGAGATTTTTACAGCTGAGTAAAGATAAATTAACCTCCCCCCACAACAGGGCGAAACCACTTTTATTGTCCAGTTCTCCTTTCACCATACAGACTCCATCATCATAAAACAACAGCCTCACCTCAGTGAAGGCCCTCCTTTGAACGAGGACAGTGAGGCAGTCTATCTTTACCTTAGGAGCGATTGCCTGCACCAAGTATGTGCAACAAGGGCTTAGAGAAGTGGCCAACGGTCAACTACTCGCCTGTGGAATGAGACCACCAGTCCTCAAGTATCTGCGCAGGCTAAAACAATGGTTGGTAGCCATCCCCGCTGTTTAATGTCCAGACAAGTGTAGAATACAATTTAATGAGTGAGAGGGCTTTCTGAAAAATTCGGAATTTCACAGGAAATAGCAGGCTGATAACATGACACTGCCGCTTCCAGCACCAAAACTGCACTTTGACAGTGCATGCAGATCACTGCAATTTGCTATGATCCCCTTCCAGTGAGCCATGGGAAACGCAGCGTCCTTGATCATTTGATGCACCTCTGATCTTCAAATTTGAAAAACGTCAGTTTTTGAAAGTCTCCCCTTCCTAACAGCAGTCTGGATAAAAAAAATGTCGCATCCGGACTTGATCAAACATCATTACATTTTCACCGTAATAAGGAGGGTTGCACACTTACGAATACTCGTCACCCGACATGAAGTTGACGCCCAGAATAATCATTGTTAAACCAAGAACGAAAAAGCAGATCGCTGGGATGCCGAAAAGGAGAATGACACGACGAATGGACTTTCGTTCAGCTCCCGTCCGCTGACCCTCCTCTGCTGGTGGCGAAGCTGTCCATTGAGTCATCTTCAAATAACGGACTATCGTCGTGCTGTTTACAAGCCGGTGCTGTGGCAAGCGGTTGCACTTCCTGCCCTGTGGAGGTTGCTAGTGCCCCAATCTGCAAGTAAGGCAAGAGGATGACGAAACAGCTCATAGAGACAACTCGCAGTTTCTCTAATTTTCTGTCGTAGTTACAAGAGCAGTTATTAGCCGGAAGTTCACCTGTTTATCCTCATTAAACTTGAATGTCTACATACGCACGGGCTTATTTTAAAATGCACTTGTCATTGGTACTGACGAATTTAAAAGACATATATTCCGCATCTGCACAGACTGGCCTATCTTTAGGCGGGCCGCTGGTTGTAGATTACAAGTGCTGATCCAGAATATCTGATGTTACCACTACAATCGTTTCTTTAACTCCACCTGGCACTGATGGTGTTTTTGAGCGTTTCAATATATTATTGTAAAGGCAGACAGGAGCTTCCATATATAAAGCAAATATACTCCCGTTGATTTATTACGGGGATATTTTTGGGCTAGATCGCAGTTGGTAGCCAGGGATGGGGACGCGGACGGCGACCTTAGCCCTTATCCTAACCTTAACTCTAACCTCAACCTTAAACGTAAACCGTTAACATTAAAGACAACCCTAATTGAAATCGTAAAAGTAACCGAAGTCCTTAGACATGGCCGGAACTGAAAAATATAACCGTAATACTGAAACCTAATCGTACGCTCAAACACTAACCGTAACCCGAAAACCTAAGGCTAAATGCATTACCCTAACTCGAAAATCGAAAACCATTAACTTCTACCCTAATTCTAACCTCAAACCTAAAACGGAAGCCAAATGGGTCAGATGTGATCATAAAACCCCACAAAATAGCCCCAGTAAACAAACCCCCAGCCACCTTTTATACGGGGTCTGGCTACCAACCGCGATCTAGCCTATTTTTAAATCATATTTCATACGAGGCATTTCTATTTCGTGAGAAAACTCTTCACAGAGGTTGGTTTTAGTTTCACTATATTGTCAGGCAAAAGTCTTGCCGTTAGAATATTTCGCTAGCTGATTGAGTACCCTGTGCTCCGTTTAGGGGGAATGAGACACATTCTTCGACGAAGATTTGAAAATTAAATTGTTTACTATTAGGTCAGAGACTTTCATATTGATAGGCATCAAGGAATGACAGTTTCCCTACTCATTAGTTTCCGAACATGACATGATCTGAGTCGCATTACTTTATCGTTACGATGCTTGTCTCCTTTACGTTTTACTTTGTGACAGACAAGGAGCAAGACTTACAAATAATGGTAAACAACAAAAACGCTTTCAAAATCTTGATGAAAGACCGGAACACCGCTGTATATTTTCCACCGACTTTGTCCCTCAGCAAAGGTATTTGTGTGACCAAAGTTAATCGATCGCGATGAAATGCGCAACTGCAAATTATCTGTTGCATTTTCGCGATGTGAGCACGGCTTTCTATAGGAAAGGACAATAAAATCACCCGTGTATTTACTTAAAGCAGCCACTGCTGGATGTAAACGGAGCTGGAATGTGCCTTGAAGATGCATTAAAAGCGCTAGTTACTTTGCGCTGACGTGACAAGTTCCGGATGCCTGATGAACTAAAGCGAATATCGAAATTCCGCCAGCAAATGCCTCCGGAGATAGAGACTTGTGACGTTGACCGCTCTTACTCCTTTGCTGGATGCCTTAAATCGGATATGTCACGCCGGCCAATAGACATTTTGACGTGTGTTTATTAACTATTTATTGTTGCTCTTAATTCAATTCCATGACATGCTAAACTTTCACTGCCAACCGTCAGTATCTGAAGGAAATCATGCATGTCACTTAAAACTGGACGAAAGTGCTTTTTTGCAGTCTATACAGAGATGAACGCAGAACACCCCATAAGCTCTCGATATTTCTGACCCCGGGTCCAACACATGCACGTGTTTATTATCATTCCGTCTTACGGTGATCATTCATACCTGACGGTTCCTCGGTATTTACTGTATCAAAAAACGTAGTGGATAATGTCAGGTTCATTGATAACCAAATGCGTGGCGCATTACTTTTGTCCACTAGTTGAAATATAAACCAGCAATTATGCTGAACTAGGGGAAATAACAGTCAGCATGAATGATACAGGGTGATAACCGTATAGTGTATGCAGACACACCATGAAAACCACTTCGGAAAAGAAAAAATTGGAGGGCACTTTACGCATCTGGCATGCCAGCTTGCGATTTCTTACGGTCCGCGCGCATGGCGGAAATTTAATTCAGTTTGTTTCAATTCCTTCTCAGAAAAAATGACTTTCAGATTTTTGAGTTTCTTCTGCTTCCATATGCTACAGGCATTTATGCAGTAGCACTGGGATGTATTTGAGTTCAAATGGCCTAATAAAAGAGTGTTAATATGCACAATAATGAAGGGAATAACAAATCGACAGGGTTGATTCAGCTGCGTGTCTAAGTCAGCCATGCCACAACCATGAATTAAAAATCCGATGAAATTGAGTTCTTCAGCAATTCAAGAAACACGCTATCGTGCGGACTCTGTTACTTGCTTTTGAAAATGTTTAAACCACCAACCAAGTTTTATTAATTGTCAGCTGTGCCCGACAGGAGAACCCAAGTAGTCGATGCTCCTTTTCAGTCCCTCAAACTTTTGTAAACATCACTTGCTGGCAAAGAGAGAAAAATTTATTTAAACTCTTTTTAAGACAGGGACGGTGCAAATCAACCGAAAATCGAGTCTCATGTCTTCGAGAGTATCCTATACGTACGTTATTTTAAAGATTTTGAGCCAAGATATACTACTTAGAATGGTTTAAAATTTTAATGGCACGATCCCTTTTCGGGATAATCACTGGAAAGGTTTATTTTATCAGAAATTTTACCGCCAGAAAGATTAAGTCATCTTGGTTTTTGTAGTCGCCAAACCCAGGCAAGTCAGACTATGCGAATTAATAACTCATGTTTCATTTGGCCTACATGTACTTCGTGGTTCAGTAAAAAGTTACAATCTCCGTTCAGAGATCACTTCAGACTAATCTCAGGAAAGCAAGTTCAAATCTGTTTTAACGGTGAGTCTGCGGGATCGTAGTAGAAAGTTCTGTGAATGTTAATACCAGCCATTGTCCCATCGGCACATCGATCAGGTGTATGACCTCCTTAGTCGGATTTTTTACGGCTCATTTTCATTGATTTTCTGTCGAAGGCATTTGTGTGCGAGCTGGAAATTTCAATATTTTGCAGTAAACACACGAGCTTCAAATGAATGTCTGCGTCTAATTTCCCGGTCATTATGAAATTCTCTGTTTCGAACGAAATGAAACACGAACGACTGTAATGTGTTTCTTCGGCTTTTTTAAATAAAGGACAAAAACGGCCGCGCAGCTGTTTGCGTCATTAAAAAAACGCTCAACCCTACAAGATCTCGAATGTTATTTTGCGAGGAGTTATGAACCAAAAGGTAAGTGGCGTTTGACGCAACCCGTGTATCCATCGGGTCATTTAACGCATGTGAGTTCTGGCTTCAGTTTGATGCCCCTTCTTATATACAATGCGCTTTCGCTAGACTTAGGGAACCTTTTACACAAAAGGAAAATCCGTCTGGGCAGACGTATGGCCCAAATCATGATCGATTCACTCGGAGCCTTTTTCTAGTCATCAAAAGGATTGTATTCCTAGCACAGAGGAAAAGATAGGCAAGATGCAAGCTGTGGAATCAATTCAGAAGAAGAGGAATCATGTTCAGCAAAATAACATCACCAAAATGGGCGGTCAAACTGTCGGGGATAATAAAATCACCTCGACCGTGCCAGACGATGTTCTGAAAGTTACAGGCACGTTACATTCTGATGTAAGCTCAGCCCACCGTCGTGCAGGTGTTCCGTTAACAAGACCGTCTACAGCTTAAAAGAGCGGTACTAAAATGGGGACCTAATTATAAAATAGAAAAACGGACTACAGCGGGAATTACCAGACAGCTGCCGCCTAAAGAGGAATGCGCCGGGCATGAAAGAAAAGCAGTTCATCAAGAACATTCTTCGCTATGCGAGCTGGACTGTCGTGCCCGACGATCTCCATCGGTGTCAAGACAGAGTCAAGAAGACCGAAGGCTGGGGAGGGCACAGGTGGACGGCGGGGCTAGCCCACACCTCGGCGCTTCACTGCACACCCGTTTGGTCTACACAACTTGATCAGGGTTTTAACCAACAACAAAAGTGTGGGAGCGGTAGGAATGCCAATGTGCGCAGCGTCAGTCGGCAAATAGGCCTGCCACCACTCCCCCCAATGTTGGCATTTTTTATGATGCGCATTCCGGTAACCCCTGCCAGAATTCAATATGGCCTGCGTGTTGGTCCAGCGTATCTTCGGCGTGGCCCGTTCGGGGGGGGGGGAGAAACATTTTTCACTACCCAGACATTCACGCGATTCCTCATGCTATTGTCCCTCCACCTCGCCTGTTGTTTATCACAGGCGCCAACTCACACAACTTGACCCAATTTTCTCCGAGTATAGAACCAGTGATGTTAACCTCTTTACCAATACAAGCAAAGATGCGAGTTCCAGGAACTAGTTGATCAGAAGAAGAAGCGATCGCTGGAACAAGGCCTTTATTCGCCTGACGTTTCGGATTCTCACTTGAATCCATCATTAGAGACAGCAGCAGAATAAGGGGCATTAAATAGACAGACGTCCTTCATTTTTGAGTTTTTGCCTTCTCTCAGGCATGATTTTTTGCCTTTGAAACAGTAAGTACCAATAGCAGTCGCTGCTCGATTTTTTGAATCGTGAAATGATCGTTCGTAAAACGTCATGTCTCTGCGTTTACCAATGTGGCTTGTAAGGTTAACTATACGGTTCGAATCCAATGCTTAATTCTGTGAATCGCATATAGTCTCTTCTAAATACTGTAGAGAAATGTATGGTTTTCCGTATTCGGAAGGCATAAGGCATGTATTTTGGGAAGCCTGAATGCAAGTTTTAAAGCAGGTGGGGTTCAAAATTATTCCGGAATCGGAAAAGTTTATGAAAACCGATATATGCCCTTCGGCCTAGTATAGAATTAGATAAGGTAATTTTCTATCGAATAAGGAAAAGAATGAATGTTTTTATGCATGTAATCCATAATAATAATTGGGGTTTTAAGAGCATCGGTAATCAATGATAAAAATGCATGCCACTTAATAGTCATTTTTGCAGAGTATAGTTTTGGCATGCAGCGGAAATTAGGTTCTTTTGAAAACCGGTATCGGAAGGCAACTGAATTGTTACACAACTTTGCTGCGTGGCAGTTAATTTTTCAACCCCACCTTATTAACCTTTTCGAAACGAAAAAGTATCTCAGAATTTCGGTTGACATTTCATAAGTTATCTCACCTACTGTATTAATGTGCAGCGGTTGCATGCAGTTGAATAAGAGATCGCTTTGTTTTATAACGTTCCTAAATTATGAGCATTTCTTTGTTTTTGGTTTGTATAATTTTTCTGGGGGGACACAGAGTTTCATTTCCGACATACATTTTATCACCGTGCACTAACGATACAACACCCAATTGACAGGAGTAAATACAAGCTAGCAAAATAACAAAAGGTGGGCATACAGGAAACGTCGCTGGCAGACTGCAGACTAAAGTATGAAAGGTTGGCCTTACCAACAAAAATATGTCGGAACCGCAACAGGATGTTCCAGGCAGACAATAGCTTCGCCATCAAATAGGACTCATGTACTCTGAAGGGGAAACCTGATTGGGAATTAAAGGCAGGCATTTCGTCATCAGCGTACACTACGGTCCTCTACTGCGGGCGGAGGCACAGAAAATTTTCACTTTCCCAACTTCTGTTTGCCGGTGGTTATTTGAAATTAAATATGTTTTTAGTAGGTCAGTTAGTGGAGTGCATCAGCGTTTGACATCACCTTTAAGTCTGGTCTTGATCTTCCTGCCCATTTTCCTTTTGTAATGCGCATCTTCTCATAAGTGTCATTCATATAGAAAATAGAAAGTCGGTCACTGCAGAACATCTTAAATTTCGGAACACAGAAGCTATAGTACGGAATGCTGAAGGGTTTATCCACGGGAACAATAAAGAAATGTTATGCTGTGCGTCGTTGACGACCAATGAATATTTATCAGCGGGAGGAAGTTGGCTTCGCGGAAGAGCAGGTCATTTGTGATTGCCTTTGACTGAGCTCAATGGGGCAAATTTGTTTGTGTTGAGAATAACAAAAAAACTTGCGACTATTGTTTGCCAGGTATTATATCCAACCTACGCATTAAACGGAAAGGACGGCCGTGTGCTGCAGTGCAGGACTGAGGACAATATTTGGTTGATAATTTCAAGTGCTCAGTACGGATGGGGTTCCGTTTATAGGAAGTTAACATGGTTGCGGTAAGTGAACCGCTTGGAGGACCCCTGTCAAATTTTGGTTGTTACTGCTTTTGGTCAAAAAGCATGAATTAAAACTTATGATCTTTTAGTCCCTAGTAAGTGAAATGATGTGTTAGTACGATTTGAACTGTCACCTCGAGTAATTGAATTTGTTAAAAAAAATATCAATATATTTTATGCACGAAATTCATACGGTCAGTTGTATTTAAAAGATCTCATTTTTTACTCAAGGTAAATGCTTACAAGCTATTTGAGTGTGATCGTCCGCAGCAATGACTCAGAGTGGTAAACTGGAGCTCTAATATATCGTTCTGTGCATTTGTCGACGTCTATATTTGAGCTAGGCCATTGTGCTTCAGTTAGACTGGGGCAAAATTGACCAATTATGACTGAAGACAGTGCAAATCAGGTTCAACCACTGCTCAGATGAAATCGGTTAAGTTAACTGTCCACAACGTCGCCTACAATCTTTAGTCTCTCTCTTGGGTAATCAAATGCGAAGACTTATAATAAACAAAAGCATTTTTTTCATCGACCATTCACATCAAATATTGGAGTATGGATTCGAAAGCGAGGTCCTTTTCCATTACATTGCTCTTAAACTCAGTTAAGAACCCGATTTTGTCGAAAAAACCAAACAGTAAAACCGGAATTTCAAGTGACAATTTGATTTCGCTATTATGACCATTCGATAGGTCATTCAAGTTGCCTTTACACGCCTATCGTTTCTGAACTGGCGACTTTTGCGTTATTCTGCATCCTTTTACATCAGATCAAATGAACCACAGGAAAAGTAGAAAATCAAAATGGAAAAAAGCGCGAATTCATAACTCTTCATGTGTCCGTTTGAAAATCGCGAGGGAGGATGTCCGTTGTGTGCCGCACAGCACAGTGGGTGCAAGAACTGTATGAAGACGGATTACGGGGAGGCGGAATCAGGCGCATTTGCTGACAAGGCCTGGTCTGCACTCGACGGACGAAGATTTTACGTAACAAGGAAAAGGGTAGAGCGGTTTCGATCCAAACTGTGAGAGAAGCCATATTCAGATACAGCCACAGAGTTATTCCATTAGTTGGCCATCTTCCAAGCTATGGTTTTTGGCGCATCATAGTAGTTTGAAATCTCATAAGATGATCTATAAAGAGGAATATGGACAAACTTCCATGGGAAAGAGTCCCCAGAGTCGTCTCTCCCTCTCAATATTCCCTCTGTTATCACCAGACTGCAGTCCGAACCGAGTCTTCTGGTACGGGATTTGGGCGCAAGCAACTGTCAGAGCTAGAGAATGCGTCTGCTCGTGCCGCGCTTGATCTGACTCCCAGCGCAGCACACTGCGTTTTCGCGCAAAGTGGGTCAACGGCTCGGGTCTCACGGACATCAGAGTGCCGCCGAGGACATTTTGTGAAATCTTGGCGTGTTACGGGGGGGGAGGGCTGATCGCGTATTTGGCACATACAGATGAGCTGTTTTAGCTCCGTCCGCCACCGCTCCCGATCTCAGAATCTGTTGACTGACCGGCTTGGACAGAAAAATGGTGTACGGGAGGTAGAATAGGGAGTAAGTTCGACTCTCAACGCATCTCCGTCACCATAAACAATTTGATGACTTTGAGGGTATCAGAGTGCACTAAAAAACTGAGGCATGGGATGTTGCCAACTCAGGCCTCGCAGTAAACTCACTGTGTGTTTGTGTGGAATGGCCGACTGTAAGACTGACAGCCAAACTACGATGGTCCCCTTTTTCATGTGCCCTTGACGGCACTTCCACCTAGCTAGGGTCTGAGTTGCACCCACACTTTTCGTTAAGCAAAGTCCTGTAATTTGTGCGAAGACCAAGAGGCCTGGTGGTGACGTGCCCAGCTGCAGGGTTCACGTCGCGCCAGCCACCCATACCCTCTTCCATCTTCAGTCATTTTGAATCTGTCATGACACCGGACCCAGGTGGGAGAGAAAAAAAGAATACGATAGATGCTTCGTAAGTCTACTCATACCGTAAATTAGTTCACGTTCAAATCATCTCTCTACGTGAAACCCGTTTTGAGACACACGGTGTAAGTCGTCGGAGTCGACAGTCGAACTGTTGTATCTAGAAGGGACGCCTAAGCCTGAGTCACAGTCCATAAATGACCACTTTATACAAACACACAGAACCGACTTCAAGGTTTAAATATGACGCGTATGTACTCGTATCTCATCGATGACACAGTTCAAAATGCAGCAGTCAAATTCGGCGGACGTTGCTTTTTGACTATTTATCGTCAGACCTGTTCAGAAATCTTACCAAGCTACGGCAGAAGAGCAACAGCTGAGTTCAGCTAATTAAGGGTTGATAACGTCAAAGCTTCATGATTTTAGCTGGGGCAGTCTGAGAGTTGGAATGAGAGCAATATGTTGATTTTGCCAACCACATGTCAATTACATAACAGTAAATTATCATAATTGTAAGGCAAAACAATTATCGGCACTACTAACGTGATCTGGAATTATTATTAACTTTTCTAGGCATATAGCAAACTATTTTATCTGTTTGTCGCAGTTAAAGTGAAAAAATGTCCATTTGCCAGAGTTTGCTTTCGTTCCTATTCAACTTTTGTCTCACTAAATGTGGACTCAAACACGGAAATCTTTCTTTTGTAATCTCAAAATCATAAAAGGGATTTGCGGATGTTAAGTTAATATGAACATGGTTGAATCCTCGAAACGATGTCAATGTGACGACATGGGACGTCAGCTGCCGATCTGTCATATCCTGGGTGAATGTGAACTTGTGGGATCCAGAAAGCCTAGTTTGCACAGCTTGTTAATAATTTATAAATTTGACCTACCGCTAAGTTCCAAAGTGGACATGAACGGCTAAGCTATCCAATCACTACGAAATTTTGTGTTAGTTTATTAAAATCACTTCAACGAAAATGTCGTCACACAGTTTTTGGGATACAAATGATGGCCTCGGCGAACAGAAAGTAGATAAAAGTGTTGTTTAATTCCATGTTTTTGACAACACCCCTGGCAAAGAAAATAACCCAATTGCGTAAAGAATTTCGAAACAAACAGGGAAACGATTGATTACGAGTGCCGTACTTTCATTAGTACAACATGTCTACTTATTTGGTTTAAGTATGTTATGATTAACTTAGGAATATATTTCTCGTCATGCTTAAGGAAGTGCTCAAATTTAAGGTTAAGGTTAGGTCTAAGATTAGGGATAGGTTAAATGATACGGCTAGAGAAAGGTTTTGGGTCGGGCTTAGGCTCAGGTTTGCATATCGAATGCTGTCCTAGTCAACCCGGCCTTATTTAGCCGATAACTTTGAATTACCTATTTGTCGCCGGTCTGCATCCCCTTGCTCGTATCTTTCAAATATCATGGTCAGTTCCGGCACCTAGTTTGAGTGGTAAAACAAGCATATGGCAGAAATGCGAGTTTTTCTAATGCCCTTCGTACACTCCATTGATTGCCGAGTCTATATGCCCTACGGAAAAAATCTAATATTTACATCCTTCTCGTATTACAGAAGTCCCTGAGCTCTACTTTCTCGGTGATTTCACGAACTCCATCCTTGTCAGAATCAAGGACCATTAGGAGAACCGATAGATGTACTATAAGAACTACTTCTCTGACCGGGTCACCAGCAATTCAGATTGACTGACCCGCTCTAGAGACGGGAGCTCAGACAGCTCACACGCACACGTCGTAGGGGCAATCAGGCGGCCACCGCTTTCCAGTGGATGGAGCCCGCGGACATTCAGCTCCGAGGACAGCCAGTCGCAGACTATCACAGATGTCGAAATCACCCAATCAGCTGACTGTGCGGACGCCAATTTGCTGTCACGTGATTCTCTGTCGTTCGGACCCTTGCATTGGAATGTTCGCCTATGACTAAACCTGGGAAACGAGGATTCAAATTGCTTTCAGGATTCTTGGCAAAAAATAAACGCTTCCTAGTGGTTTTCTAGGTCTTCTATTAATCAGGACGTGATCTAATGACTGTGATGTCTAGCGCGCGCCTATTATCGTAGTAGTCACATTTTAATTCCTGAGACAATGGCCTCCGGAAGTAGTAAGTTGGGCGGAGAAAGAAGAAGGTCCACTTAAAGTTAATATTCCTCGCAAATAGGTTTACGAAATTGTTGATTTTCACATAAGAAGCAGGGACAACGTACCCTGGACGATCCAATTCACTCTATGAGCAAAAAGTTACGGAATCGTTTAAAAGTCCCCGTAAAGAGCGGCCTGGACTATATAAATCATTTTTCATATCCGAAAACCTATAAGAGCTCTAGGGCTCAATGATCAGAAGCCTAGCATCTCATCCACACGTTTTATTTGTGAGTGAGTAGTTTTCATGTCCAGACCAGCCTTATCAGAATCTAACTGTAAAAAAGTATTTTCACAATAACGCCGATGCAAGCAGTCATCATATGAGAAAAATGAGCGTCTGGGAACGAAAAATGATGTATAGGCGTGTTAGTAAACTATTAGTGGACGGCCGATAGATATGAAGCTGCCCATCGAAAACCAACGGATACTCAAGATGTGACTTTCCTTCTGACGTTTCAGTTAGGTAATTATAGTCTTATTTTATGCCTCAAATTTTTTGCTCAAATAAAATTAACGCTTCGTATTCCAAATGGAAAATGAGCGGCGTTCGAAGATTACGCGCGAAATTTAAATTACTGCGGCATTTTAGAAAAACAGATAAGTTTTGCTTTTATGGGTTCTCCTATAGCAGTGTTTAAGTATACTTCGTAGCAAACATACTCGTGTTAATAAACGCTTTACGATATATTTTTGATTGTTATCATTCATTCAATTTGCAGGGCAGTTTTTCTTATACCAAAAATTCAGTTCTAAATGTCACAGAAAATAACAGCTAGTCAGTTTCCAAATAAACAAATTCCCAATCCCAGACGTTTGACTATGTTTACAAAGGAAGTTAACAGTCTTAGTAAATGGGTTGTTCATTCTTCAGTAAATAGCTGCCCACGAGATTGTTTGTTGTGCACATCCATAATAGGGCCGTAAATATTTTCCAAATAATGCTAATTACTTTCTTACAACTATAAAGAAGAATTTAAAAACAATGCCTCCTACATTTTTAAACTTCTGAGGACACTTTCCCTACACCATGTGCTGTTTGTCATTTGCCAATGTTTGTTTTGATGGACCGGTTTAATGGAACGATAAAGTTTCTTATAACTGCGAATAACATATGAAAATTTGTCTTCGGCTAGATTCTTCAGCTAAATAAAATGCCTGACCCCGCTTACCTCAGTAAACGTGCCTTTCGCAATGTTCCACTCATCATGATCATGTGACAGATAATCTTCAAAATCGACAACGGTATTTTCTACCGTGCGTTGCAAAAATGTATTGTAAGCAAGCAGAACCGGACCTTCTAATTTATCCTTAACTAGCCTGGTGTAAACTTGAATCCTGCACCTTAAGGTATCGTTGCTAATCAGATTTTGGCATTGTAAAAGAATGAAAAAACGCATAAATTGGAATACAAGCATTTTCCGAAAAGTTTTAATTTAGATTTTGCCTGTAAAACTATATGAAAAGCGGTCGCTTGGACGGCAAACAAACCCTATACATAAGTTTATGTGGTGCCTTTTTGAAACTTACAGTACACAGGGATAGAGTCAAGCAAAATTTTTAGTCCATTTATGCTTCTAGAAAACACTGCTGGGTGCGTACTATCCATCACGACCGAAGATAAGGGAAGTACTGAGATTTTTCAGGGAACATTGTGGCCAGCATTCGTCCCCAAAAGCGTGGCCAGCGACCAATCTCATTAAATATTAGCCACGGTCGTAAAAAAAGCTCATAATTATAAACTTTTCTAAATCAAAAGACACTCTTTCATCAGGAATAAAATTTGAGGATCACGTGAGTTTCTAGTAGATGTGTACAGTTAAAAACAATTTGCGTATTTTTTTACAATATCCATTGAATTTATAGGGCTACTGATAGTCAGCAGAGATAACTATGCCACTGAATTAGTATTTTTTAACTGAAAGCTGTTTCTAGGTGGCCAAAAGTAAGTATATTCAAAGCCGGTACCCTAGACTGACAAAGATATCTTCAGATTATATTGCGCAATCATCACTATTACAGCCCCAAGTAAGCAATCTTCCTTAATCGACAACGCATTTCAGAATTTCGGTTAACGTCTCTTACAACCGGTTACTAACTGCATTTCCTTGCGTTTGAAGAACATGCTCGCTCTAAGAGACATTTCGGAGCTTTTATATGCCCTGAAACCTTTCTAAGTTTCGTGATAAACTGGCCTCATAGCATGACGATCAAAACTCTTTTTTATTCACTACTTAACAGATGTAGCAAACTGTGGACAAGCCTGACCTTAACCCCGTTAATCCTTGCTGTCGAATAGCAGTCAAACCCGATAGCAACGATCGATACTGAGACAATGCTTTATTCATATTCTTTTCATCGAACGTTCGCTGAAGCTTTTAAAGATATAATGAAATGCCGAGAAAACGCATAATTGGATCTGCTGATTTCCACTTAGTAACTGAGCGATCGCATTTATTACCGCACAAATATATGCCACCACGCAAACGTGTACATACCTGCATAAAAACCTCGATATGACGGATATTTTATCGCGGTTTCCAGAAATGCAAATGTCGACCGATCATTACTGAATTCATATAAAAATATGGATATCATTCTAATCTCAAAATCCAGGAACTAGTGACATAACGCTCCCTTTATTTTACGCCCATCAACCTGGTTGCATTCCAGACTACAAGCTTAGAAAAAGTGACGATTTCGGAGGCGTACTCATGCAGATTTTCGAGGTGTTTTTTTAATGTTAACTCAAAAATTCCTCACTACGATTGATCAGACGGTTCGTTGTGGATCCGCCGTCTTAAAAACTAGAAAAGAAGATATACTTAACACAGAAGCAATGTCGTAGACCATTGTACACTGAGTGATTGTCCACTTTTCCGCATCGGGAAATTTCGTAAAGATAATTTATCTGACAAAGAGAAGATCCGTGTGCCTGATACCACAGCCTGGTTTTCTGCTGGAAAATATGAAATGACCATTGTAGGTTTTGATACGACTAAGTAAATGCCCCACAGTCGCCACGATTATGAAAACAACTAGCATATTTATATTTGCTTTCCAAAAGGTTATGCCGTTACTTAAATTCTTCAGTTTAAATAGAATAAACGTTCCCAATTATTTATTGTTTTGTCGCAAGTTCGTACGGAGGTGGAGGGACGGGGTCTTTGCTGAGATAGGTTCCGTACTCCTGGCGTGGGTAGGCGGCCTAAAATTTAAAATAAAATATGTTTATTGTAGCAAATATTACCTAGATGATTGGATAATGAATGATTGCGCAGTTTAATTTAGCCGGGAAAGTAAAGACAATAATATAGATAACAACAACAATATGAGAACCTGGGATGACCTTATTCTGACATATTTGCCTTAACTCCTGGTTGTTGGACGGCAAATTTCGCGTAATGTACCAAAGGTTTTCTCAGTGTTATAAACAGCCGTTCTGAACAGCTAATAATCCCACTAAACTGTGTAATTATTTACCATTCTGGAAACACAGATGTTAGTTAAAAGCGCAGGCACCGGGGTTTCGCCGATCTTGTTTCGCTCCCCGACGAACGTACAAGGAGTTCGGCTCATCATTGGGGCCTCCGGCCTTCCCCGTGTATTTCCCCGTATATAAACTCCAGTTTTACTTTGCCTTGTTTACTTTCCAAGGAAACTAATGCGTTAACTTGGAATAAATCCTTCAGAACTGACCTTTTCAGACACGGTCGGAAAGTTGATATGAAATCCGAGCTAAAATCCATCAGCTACGGCGAAATAACCGTGTAATCTTCACAAAACGCCAGCAGGCATTTTGCATTTTTTTTACACATTGACAACACAGGAAAGACAATTAACCAAAAAATATCTCCGTGTTACTAATTAAGGGTCGACTAATGTGCTCAAAACTAACGAGTCTATATGTTTAATGCTATACTTTTTGTTGTTAGTCGCGATCTGTTCATAGGACGTCGAAAGCACTGAGCTGAAGTGATTAATAGAACCCATGTTCTGGCGACAAAACCACTTGACGTTTTCCAAATCCGAGGTTGTCAGTTTCAACCTATCGTTAGTGTCTACGGTAGAAACATACTGCTCAAACTACCATGATTCTACGTCGCAGCCGTTTCGCTAGTCTGCCAAGTGCCTCATCCCCCACCTACTTTTTTGGCAAATACCTCAAATACGCCCAGACGTAGCACATGTTACTCTGTCATGAGTAAGTGAGGTTGCAGTGTTCTGACAAGTGCATCACATTTGACATACTTGGAACATGCAGTATCGGCGGCTTGCAACTGGCGAACAGAATGAATGTAAGGTGTGTTTACGTAGCCCCACCTGATGGACACAATACAGTTGGAGTCGTGGCTAGGGGTTATGGTCAGGGGTTAGGGTTAGAGGTTAGGAGGTAGGCAGAACCGCGCATTCCTAATAGCTTTTCTTTTGTACACGACTACTTGATCTCGTTGCCTGTGCATTAACCGGCTCCACCTCCAAAGACCCCAATTACCACCGGTCCCGTACATCAGGTGGCTGGGGTCTGTTTACTGTGCTTCGAAGTTCCGGTATTCGGACGCGGAATCTTTATATACTGACCTGGATATTGCAGCTTTCTAACATGACAAATGACCTATCGGCTATGAAGATCGAAAATACAGCGGAACTACGCACGTGGCTATCTATCTGTAGTAATTCTTTGATATTTTATGAGTTTCTGCTACAAGACGAAAAGCACATCCTTATAGGCACTGGCAGTGTAAAGATCGAGTCTTCTTCTGGCCGGTTTTTTCGTAATAAAAGTCTTAACCTTTGACGGATATTTACAAGTGTCTCAATAAGAAATCCTATGCGACGAGCGAAAAGTAACCGCGAGGTTCCCTTTTTATGCAACTTGATGTTCTACGAAGAGAACCAACTCATGTTATAAAGGGAAGCGCATAGTTTTTTGACTTTTTCTAAAATATGACCTCCAGAATTAACACGAGAAGGAGTTAAAACTTGGTTCTCGCTAGTGCGTTGCCCAAATTATGCTGGCTGCCTGCATCCGCTGACTACCTTAAGGGTCAGTTAATCACCAGATTCGTGAAGCGCTGGTCTTTAAGAATGCAGGCACCTAGTGCACTTATTCATTGCCAAAGCGTTTGTCCGTTCAGCAGTAGTCTATGGTCCTGGAAACCTTGAGCCGGTCGTCAAAATAAACTGGTCTAAACGTCATCCTCAAATTATTTTTCACATTTTTTTCGTATTTCTGAAAACATTTACGGTGGGTACTCGGCCATTCCCGTTTTATTCGCTCAAGTTCTTCATTTAAGTGCACATACGGTAGACAGAAACAAACCGGGCGTGACTTTCTCAAGGCCATCCGCAAACCCTGTCTTGTCATGCCCAACGTGCTGACTAGACGTGAACATACCAACCTATTTATTTGAATGTCGGCAGCTTAACGCGGCTAAATGTCGATGGTGCTACCGTGTTATCATTCTAATGTGTATTACCAGTCAACGCTCTGAAATACACAAAAGCTGTCTTTGTCGCCTGTATTTTCTGGTCAGATCGGTCCGAAAATCCAGCTTTATGGGCACTTTTAACGACTTTGGATGCTATTCTTAAGGCATGGAATTTACATCGAGCAGTGACAGGAGGTTGCTATAACAGAAGGACATTAATTTATTGTTATACTCGCATTGAGAAAGGTCGTTCAAACATCAAAATGTCTGCGCATCTACAGGCAACCACCCTATGTTTAGATGGTTGCGAGCTAAGAGACGTCAGATAACCACGGATTTATATTATCCTGTGGTCTGACCTTTAAAAACAGATTGGGCGGCCAGGTTACATAAGCGAACAATGGAATTTCGCTGAATTACTTGCGTTTGACAGAAACCGGCAAGGAGTGAATCTGACCCACCTGGTCAGGCGCTAATCTAATTGGCTGGCTGGACACGCATCTGCACCACCGATTCGGCAGACCAACGGGGACAGGTGTTTCAGAAGTGGACTGTTATTTCCCATTCGCCCTTGTGAGTAATAGTTCCGGTTTTCCGAACTTTGCGGCAATTACGGTGTTATACAAATAGGTTGTTTTGATTGGTCCAGATATACTTTGATTTTTTAAGCAGGTTGCATTAGCAAGTACGGACACGGGTGTTTTAAATGAAATAAGCTTATCCAAAAGATAAAAATCTCCTTCATAATTCTACGAAAATTGGACTGGTGCAGGAGGACTTGCTAAAACCACAAGTGACTTACGTTTGAAAGATCTGTCTCTACGATTGCAGACGATTCTTTTGAGTTCTTTAGGATTGCTAACAAGCACATTGTCCGAGTAGAAAAAATGGCGGAAGCAAGTATGAAGAAGACACCAAATGCGGTAAGTGGGATGCCAGTTGTTTTATCCTTTCTGAAGGAAGGAAAAAATGATTGATAAGGATTCAGATCACGTCCTGGATTGTCCGCAGGGCAGTTTAGTCACTAAGATGACAATAACAGTCTGCTATAGAAAGCGGGATCCAACTGCAGTGTACAAAATTTGATATAAAAATGTTTGTGTCGATTTCGCTCTTGTGATCCTGGATTAACGACTGTTTATGCATGGTACTTTATTGCCTAAGCAAATGAGGTTGTAAAGTCTTCAGAATCTAACTGTATTTCTCTCTTTGTTACATCCCATTTTCTCACCCAGAGGCCGACTTCTCAACAAGTGGTTTATTATAACATTAAAATAAAAAGTAGATTTTATTCACTGACACTGAGACAGGTCACTGGGTGTACGGTCCCCACCTGGATATGAAGGCCAATACCCGAGCTCTGGTTTGTGCGATCATTCACTAGATGAAACGGCGCAGAGAGTCTATTTACGATAACATGAACTCCGTGTGAACCCGTCTGGCCGCTGACTCATTTCGGAATGGCGTCGTCCTCCATTGACAGACGGAGGCCTTAGGTGATCATTTGCGAGGTCGTGCAAAGCGGCCGAATGATTAATACGAGCTATGGACAAGCGAACAGTTGTTATGTGTTGCTAGCGGAATCACTGGTCGAGGAGAGTCGGACTACGCTGAGGGTCACTGCAGACCTCATGACATTGGCTAAGCATGCAAACGGGCAGTGCGGCAACCGTTCCTGGGCGCCAATGACATCCGCGCGGGCCTGGTGAATTACGAATAGATGATCATGTTGAGATAAGAGGCATCCTCTTCTGTCACTACAGTGTCACTTCGCATTCGGCAGTTCGCTTGGCAAGCGATATCATGGTTTCCTTTGATGTCACGTCCCTTTTTACTTCTATCCCACAGGACCTGGCAGTCGAGACAATCGAACTACTCCTACGAGAGAAGTACGACGAAACGGAGAATCGCCTCGGACACGCCCAAATCATCCAGCTCCTGAAGTTCTGTCTCAAGACGTACTTTACATTCGACGGAACAATCTACGAGCAGGTGAAGGGAACGCCAATGGGTTCACCGATTTCGGGACTCATAGCCGAGGCGGTCCTTCAACGGCTGGAGTCGCTGGTTTTCCGACACCACAGACCGAAATTCTGGGCTCGGTATGTGGATGACACCTTCGTCGTCATCGAACGGGATCAGGTGCTGACTTTCAAAGAACAACTCAACGCCGTCTTCCCGGACATTCAATTTACGATGGAGGAGGAGGAAAACAGTCAGCTGTCCTTCCTGGATGTCCTCGTCTGCCGCAAAGATTGTGGTGGCCTAAAAACCAAAGTGTTCAGGAAAGCGACAAATACGACGCAAATACTGAACTTCAATAGCAACCACCCGATCAGTCACAAACGCAGTTGCGTAAGGGCGTGTTGAGACGCACTGCAGTGAAATGGAAGACAAGGTTGCTGAATTACAATATCTTCGACGGGTAATGAGAGCCAATGGCTACCCGCGCAACTTTGTCAACCACTGCATACGAAAAGGACACCAAAGACCAAATCCAACTAGCCCCAAATTTTGGCGGGCTCTTCCGTACGTGAAGAACGTCTCGGAAGCCGTCAGTCGTCTTCTCACTCCACTTGGAGTTGGGGTTGCACACAGGCCGGAAGCAACCATTAGGCGCCAAGTAATGAGACCAAAAGACCCGCTGCCACGGCAGGAAACGTCTGGAGTCGTTTACCGGATCTGGTGTAGTTGCGGACAAAGCAATTATGTCGGAGAAACTGGGAGATTACTCCGTACGAGACTTGCCGAGCACGCAGCAGCAGTGAGGCGGGGAGACGCTAACTCTCAGGTGGCGGCACACTCGACGGGACTCGGCCATATTTTCAAATTTCAAGAGGCCGAAATCCTCGCAAGGGGTGACAACCGCGTGAGCCGCGAGCTGCTCGAGTCATGGTTCTCAGGCCCGCAATCAATCAACAAACACAATGACCTCCCGGTGCCCTATTCCGTATTGCGATTTTCCCTGGGCAGGAGAATCAGTCACGTGGGGAGGGCGCGGGTGAGCCATTATCACGGTGACAGTGAGCCAGTTTGCCGAGCAATCGTCACACCAGCATCGAGCACGGATGACGAAATCGCGGCAATTAACAACTCGGACTCGGACCGCCAAGCCACCGCCGCATCAATTACGACCCCAGCGGCGATTGTGAGAACTGTTGATTGCAGTGCGCATACGGTCCTACGGCAGCCACGTGCTATAAATACTGCACTCCTGGTGCCACCTTCACCTCCATCTGCGAATGTCTCTGATGATGGATTCGAGTGAGAATCCGAAACGTCAGGCAAATAAACCTCTTGTTCCAGTGATCGCATCTTCATCTTCTGATAAGGGGCATCCTCTTCTGTCACTACAGTGCGACTTCGCATTCGGCAGTTCGTAAACTTGCGGGTAGATGTGTACTCAGGCACTTGCAACCATTATGTTGAATTAAGGGCCAGCAGGACGACAGAAGATATGAAATAAATGAAATCTTCGATATACAGTTTCCCACCCCTGTACTGGAAAGTAGGGAGTAGTTTGGGGTCACATTTATGTTGGCTCGAACTAGATTTAGCGGCAGTTCTTAATAGAGTGAGTAACGACAAACTGGCAGCTGTATTATGTCACTTTCCCGACTCCAAGTGCACTCAATGGAGCCTAACTGTTCAGCATATGTCTAATGTGACAGAGTCAGTCGATGCCCTGGAAAACGTGTACCGCAAGTACCCACTCTACATCCACCTCTCGCAGCCGTCGCACAACCCAACATTTCCGCAGAAAAGTCAAAGGCGTTTCACGGGATAGCATTCTCAACTAACGGATAGCTTTTACATACATCCGATAAACATCTATTTAAATAAAAAACGCATGATACAACTTGAGGATTAACTGACCTAACTGCGTTAAAGAAAAGCGATGTAGATATTTGTGAAGAAGGAGGCACGATCGCTGGGACAAGGGCCTTATTCGCTCGACGTCTTTAATTTCTGCTCAAACTCCCCATCAGAGACAATGGCAGATACGTGCTCGGTGTGCGGATGATGTTTCCGTCGTTATCGACCGGTAGCAACCGCTGACATTCAAAAAACGTCTCACTGCGGTCTTCCCAGACATACAATTTACAATCGAGGAGGAAGAGAACAACCAGCTGGCCTTCCTAGATGTCCTCGCATGCCGAAAGGATTGTGGTGGCTAAAAGACCAAACTGCTCAGGAAGGCGACAAATACGATGCAAGTACTGGACTTCAATAGCAACCACCCAATCAGTCACAAACGCATTTGTGTAAGGACGCCCTATCGGCATGTTGAAACGCACTGCAGTGAGCCAGAAGGCAAGATTGCCGAACTACAATACCTCCGACGGGTCATCAAAAACAATGGCTACACGCGCAACTTTGTCAACCGGTGCATACGCAAAAGGGACGAAAGGCCTAACCGCTAGGACACCAAATTTTGGTGAGCGCTTCCGTATGTCAGGAACGTTTCGGAAACTGTCGGCCACTATCTCGACCACTTGGAGTTGGAGTTGCAAACAGACCGGAGACAACCATCATGCGTCAGTTAATGAAACCGAAAGACCCGCTGTCACGGCAAGAAACGTCGGGAGTCGTTTATCGGTCATGGTGCAGTTGCGGACAAAGAAACTACGTCAAACAAACAGAGAAACTGCTCCGAACGCGAATGGCCGAACAAGTTGCAACAATGCGGAGGAATGACGCCAGCTTTCGTGTTGCGGCTCATTCGACGAGATCCGGCCACAAATTCAAGTTCGACGAGGTCGAAATTCTCGCTAGAGGTGACAACCGCGTGAGCCGCGAGCTGCTTGAATCATGGTTCACTGACAAGTGCGACGACCTTCCCCTTCCATACTCAGTGCTGAGACCTCGCCTGGGCGGAGTTATAAGCCCCGCGCGGAGCGCCCAGTTGAACACTGCTCCCAATGCCAGGGTCGGTAGGCCAAATAGTCGAGCAATCATCACACCAACATCCAACACAGGTGATGAAACTACAGTAATTAACGACGCGGATATCGGCCATCAAACAGTCAGCACATCAAGTGCAAGGACCTCTTATAAATGTGAGAGCCGTGAATGTTCATAGGTATGCGGTAGCATGGCGACTGCATCCTATAAATACTGCAATCCCTTGTGCATGAACCATCCGTATCTGCTTTTGTCTCTGATGATGGGTTCGTGCAGAAATCCGAAACGTCAGGCGAATAAAGCTCTTTTCCTGGAAATCGTGTCTCCTTCTTCACGACTGCTTCCTGGGACTCGTCTCTTCTCTTCTATTGGCAATGGGCATTTTATCTGATAAACGTCCCGCGCTTCGGTCATACCGTCTAAAAGGGAGAGTTGGAAGCTTACTTTTTTCTCTACCAACTCCGAACTTTGCGACTTGCTTAAAATGCAAAATCAGTACTTAAAAAGCCCCAGTGATCCCGTATAAAGTCTGCCAAAACTCATTTACGCTCGAGAGCCATAGGCAAATCATACTCAAATAAAGGCACCAAAGCAGCCATATAAAGAACATTAGGACAAAAACGTACGAGATGAATTCGCCCGAATTTCGTCCTTGTACGATGAAAACAATGCCGGTGGTCAACAGGATTAGACCAAAAAGGAATAGTAGGAGTGCTGGAATGCCGCAGCAAAGAGCGCCGCTGCGAAGGACCCTTCTGTCGGAATCCGTTAGTGGACCTTCCAGCCGCCGACCCGGAAATCCCACCATGCGATATTTTATTCAGATAATTACTGTATGTTTGTTCAGTTCAATATCCGATCAGTAATATTAATCCACTGCGAAGGAGTGTTTTTCCGCGTCCAATATGCAAATGAAATTTGTGAAATATATAAGTAATCTAGGTAAAAGTGCCGCCGATGTCTGTGATCAGTTTTGGTGGACATTAACTCTTCGTCCCTCTGCCCGGCAGTATCATTCCGGGGAAAGTTTCGGGAGTCGATCACTAAAGAATCTTCTATTAACCGCTTCCGACCTTTGCACTCACTTCCATTTACCACAATTTTAAAGTGAGCACTTCAAATTCTAACGAGTGATAATTTTTCAGTGGATTTCAGTGTACAAACGGTTAACGATTTTCCGGAGCTACCACGTCCACCCCCCCCCCCACAAAGTTATGGTCACGATAGAGGGTGTGCCTCTACCGGTGGGTGAATTAAAGGAACTGGGACAAGGCAGTATGTAATGCAACAAATGCAACTTACAGAGTTTTTCAGGTTGTTTCACATCCACAGCAAAATGGCCCCTACTCTGATTTGTAAACGCAAGTGCTCGAGCACATTTCTTTACCATTTCAGTCGTTTCATCTTACTCTTTATTTCCTGTTATTGCAGCCTGGTAGACAAAAACCACATCAACCCACAGATTGCATAGCTCTAACACTTTGCGTAGGCCTGTTCACGAGCGGCTAGACAAAATGGGCAAGAAAGTTACAGGCGTCTGTCTGTTGTTTATTTTTCGTTCACTGGTACTGATCGGAAGCATACAGCTGCTGACCTATCTCATGAAATCCTAACTGAGGGAAAGGATAACGTTGGCGAGGTTGCATTGTGAATCGTCGTGCAATGTAATTGCAGGGTATTTCTATCGTGCCAGGATGTCGGATTTGAATGTGTTTTCTTCTGGTCGCCTTCTTAAACCACAGTCAGTAAAAATCGCTGCATGAGTAGGGTGAATCTGTCCACTGAATTTAGGCGCCCCTTTTAATTCAAATATATTTTGTAAAAACCGTGCCTAGAGTATTCGTTCCTGTACTCCTGCTGTAGACAATTACGTCATCTTTGAATTTGGCATTTGAAAAATAGGCATATTTTAGTTTTAAAAAGGATTTTAATTATGAGAACTTTCGAGGCCGTGACATGGTCATTTACATAGCATACGTTTAATGGTGATGCTCATGAAGTCTGCAGCGTAGTCCACATTCATTGTGGAGTGTTGTGAGACCTATGTGACATATTCTTAAAAGTAGAAAGAAATGTGATTTTTCTTAAGCGAAAAGAATTCAGCATAGAGGTTTCAAACCTTAAGAGTAAGAGATGCCTCAAGTTCGGTTAAAAATTATATGGGAACTGAAAAAGGTTTTATGAAACCAAAATTCACCCTAACTTCTCATATAAAACGCAAAGTGCACGCAATTTACTACTTACTGCGTAAAATTAAGGATACCATTGCGTATGTCTTCTTTAAAATATGCTTAAATTTTTGAGAACACCTAAAATTAATTGGAAAAATTTCTGCTACATAAGTAGCCATTTATCGTCGAGCGTGGTTTTCGCAGGCGGCAGAGAAATTCTTTTAAAGGAAATCTTTGCGTGGCTGAAGTATTTTTTGACTACTCTACGCGATAACCAGTATCACAACCCGAGCTAAGTTATCTATCCTAATTAAAGGCACCGTTCAGAGTTCAAATTTGCACTTCATAAGCTAGGCCAGCTACTGCAAATACCCTTACTGAGTGTCGCGCCTTAGCTGACAAGCGTGTGCCTTGAAGCCAGCTAAATTCGATCAAATGTCGCAGCAGAAAAAAACAACAGGTTTTTGAGGATTTTCTCCTTCACGCCTTGTTGTATTTCTCAGTCCTAACGTGTTTAACTCATTCTCCAGATGACAGCGTAGAGGTCTTTTAGAAGCAGAAAACGTCGCTCAGCAACTGTCAAAATACTGACTACAGAGGAAACCTTTAAACGCTGTAATTAGCCAGGTCACGTGTTGCGATAAAAACCAATGCCATTTGGCTCCACATTGGTGTCTGATATGTTAAATACACAGCAAGCGGGTTCTTTCGATGAAATCCGAAAATGCACGTTGTTCATTAAGTCGTTAAGGGCGCACGTATGAGTAAGTTGCTCGTGAAATCACATGATAAATGTTTTTTGTACCAGCGTCGTTTGTGTCGCTGTACCAACATACCAAGACCCCAAAATAGGAAATGTTGCTCAATCGAGAAATGAACGCAGTTTATTCTTTCTGCTGAACCATTGACATTCATTCCATCTTATAATATTTTTTTCACGCATGTGCCTACTACCTTGAATTGACATGATTACAAACTAAACAGTAATTATGCTTTTTAGTAAACTTCGACAGGTGCCTAAAACGCGGCCACATTTAGTCATTTCCTAGTCAATTGCCTACGAATTTCGTATTAATGTCGATCCC